>JARQZK010003276.1:0-19578 GCA_030704885.1 Cynegetis impunctata
AGAGGACCAGCATTTCGTTATGGTAGTAACGTACAGGTAAGTGAAACTGGTGTAACGAAGAAATATTCAGATTGTATTACGAAAAGTTCTCCGCTTTGCCTTTATCAAGACTTTATATGTCTTTGCGCCCGGCGGTATTTTACCATTTTTTAAGAGCTTCCTACAAAATGAATATACATCTCAGCCTATTGGAAAAAATATTTTTGGGCAAATCCCCAGCAAAATCGCAATGTATTAAGGATTGCCAAACCCATCTTCCTATACGGGACATTGCCTTCGTCGCACTTCTACTAGTGCTCTAGCCAATGCAGGAGCAACTATGACTAACTTAAAAAGACACGGAGGTTGGAAAAGTTCCACGGTGGCGGAGAAGTATTTGGAGGATAGCATCGAATTGAGAAATAAAACGGCATGTTGTCTACTTTGCCATTAGAAGAGGCATGTACCTCGACTGTAGTGAACACGAAAAGAAGCTCCAGCCATACAAAATAGTAAATTTATTTTTTGTGTATATATACATATATCTATATATATATATATATATATATATATATATATATATATATATATATATATATATATATATGTATGTATGAGCATTTCTCATTTTATTTTTACTTGTGAAAGGTAGAAGGAATTACAGAGTCTATAATGTCCCAAGGGAGTTATGACCCTCTTTATTGATAGCGTAACTATGACGATATAAGCTTATGATATCCCGGTCAGAAATAATAGCTATTTATGATATTAGTGTTAAAAGTGATACTTTATTTTGTGAGTGGAAAAGTTTGCGAAACGAGTGCAGCGGGTGTATGAACTCCACGAACAAAATAAAGTCACTTCTAACACGAATATCAAACACTATTTTTTGTACACCTTTCCTATTTTGGTAACAAAATAAAAGTCGAAATCGCATATTTTTGACATCTTTTGACAACTAATTATTTTTGATTTTTTAACAAGCATCGCGTATGTTGTGTGTTGTGGTAACCATCGTAATTGATAAGTGACAAAAACAGTTCATAAAAAAAATGTCAGTCGATAAAAATATTTATTCAAATAAAAGTGATGATTTATTACCAATGGATTTTGAAGGGGCTGCAAAAAGAGCCACACTACAAAGGCTGCCAAAAAAGTCGGGGGGGGGGGTGAACAAAAATACTTTGAAAAATATAACACTCCGATTGCAATTTCGGTCACTAGACCATCATCGGGCAGATTGAGTTAACTTAATACATAATTATAGATTTGCGCTTACGGGTGGGAAAGAATTAGACAAGAGGAACACATTTCAAGAAGGACTAATCGAATTGGATTTTCCAAATTGGTACAATAAAATATTCTTAGAAAATCATTATTATTTGAATACATTAAATATAGAAGAATAAATCAAGTGAATATAGCCATTCAGTAATATATTGTCTTTTTCATTATGATAGAGTTTGAAAATTTCCTATGATTCTAAGTAAATCAGGCCCCTTTCGGTAATTTGTGCATAATTTGGAAGTTAGGTATCTTTTTGTGGAAACGGGTGGTGGTTTTCACGGCAATGATTTGAAAACGTTGATCCGTTTTATTTTTCAAAGAAATATTGATGGTGTTCTTTGAATCTTGTCTTGATCGATCGACCAGTCTGACCTATATACACTCCTTTACACACATGACAAATCAACTTGTGAACTCCTGAATTTCCAAATTTTGAAGTGATATCTTTGGCATTGAATAAAAATCCTGAGAGTTTTGTCTTAGATTTGAAAGCAATTTTAGTATTACATTTAGGTAGGACAGGACTTTTATTCGATGCCAAAGATATCACTTCAAAATTTGAAATATATTTAGTGTATTCAAACAATAATGATTTTCTAAGAACATTTTATTGTACCCATTTGGGAAACTCTCTCCGTTTATTTTTTCTTGAAATATGTTGTTCTTGGTCATTTAGGTACCTGTAATAGTTCTTCCCCACTAGTAAGCGTGAAATCTATAATTATTCATTCAGTTCTTAACTCAATCTGCCCGACGATGGTCTAGTGACCGAAATTGCAATCGCAGTTTCATATTTTTCAAAGCATTCTTTCGGATTCCATCAACTATTAGTAATTTTATTTTATTTTTTGTGTTTTTTGAGGTTTTACTTAACTGAACAGCTGTTAGAGGGTTGAAATTTGGTACGTAGGTTAAATTGATATTGGGAAAGTGCGCAATAGTCGATTGATTCCTTATCCAGCAGAAATTTTCATGTTGAAATTTCAAGAGTTTTTGAATAGTTTCAAGTATTGTGCATCACAATAACATAATAAAATTCAGTTTGAGGGCTGAAAATTTGTTAATGATTTTGGTTGAAGTTAGGAAAACGATATTTGGTTTCAAATGTTTTTTCCCACCGCCTCAATATTTATGTAGAAATCAGGGGCGGCTAGTCAAAGGAGGCTAAGGAGGCTAAGCCTCCTCAATAATATTCCGTGTATCACTAATATATATATTATATTGAATAGTCAGCATTCAGCATATTCATATTAATCAAAATCATATTATTTTATGCACCTACCTCCCTTTCAACCTACATTATATAATATAATTTATTAATTGAGAAAGAAGGTATTTACATGTACTGCACTTCATTCATTTCAAGATTTGTGGCAACGCTGCGGAAAGATTAGAAAGGTATATTCTCAACGTTCATTATGCCTGCCACAGAAAAGCAAACTCACACCACTCAAAAACAAATACTCCGAATGAATACTTCATTGAAATAGAAAACCAAATCACAACTATAGAATCTCCCTGACATCGAGTAAAGTCGTTGATTGAATCGTAGTATGATCCTAATTCGTACTGTCTGAATAATGGACGCCGGAATCAGCTCGCGTTACGCGTATTGTTTTAAAATCGGTTTGATTACTGAAATTAATTTCAAAAATTTCAATGGTGACTTAGTGGAATATTTGTTATCCCATAACTTTAGTGCCCTAAGTTATGAGGATAAAGTTTTGATAAAAACAAAAAAAACCTACCCCTGAATTAAACAATTTGGTGCAGCGTAACAGAAAACAAAACCGCGGTTTTAATACATTATGAGAGACATCCTTGCCTAACCGGATCACAGGTAAAAAATAAATTATTTTGTTGGCAGTGTTTACTTTTTACTAGTGAAAATGTCTTAGTTTGGGGCCGCTTAGGATTTTGAGGATTTATTACTATACCTAGTTGAAAGTGAGGAATTTTTCACCGAATAAAGTAACTTTTAAATACAGCACCCGGATTAATATCTTACTTACAAGATAAGGAATTTATATATTTTTTTAAACATCTTTAAATTAATTTTTGAACAAAACAGAAATAGTTTTTCAAATCTTACAGCACAAGTTTTCAGATGTAATTTACTCACGAAATCGGCTCAAGTTTCTTTTGGAAAAATTTCAGAATTTTCGTGCAGAAGTTTATTTTAAAAAACTATTTTCTGTATTTCAAACTACTGATGATACGACTCAATTTAGCCCAAACGAAAGAAATTCATGTACGCAGATATGGAGCTTCACTATAAGCAAATATTTTATGAAATTTTGGATACTATTTAGGGGTCAAATAGAAATAAGGTTCTCTGATTTGAAAGAACTGCATTTCTTCGACTTACTCAATAAAAATTTGTTTACCGGATTTTCGGCTAATTTTCCAGATAACCTTTTGGAAAATTGATGTCAAAAATACACTTTTTTTGATAAGGTGGCCATAAAAAAGTGAACTGTGTGTTGTTTATAATGACAATGAAATTTTGGGGCAAAATGAAAATCATGTGAGGACTATTAAATATCTTTTTGATAATGATTTGAATCAAGAATTACCCCAAGTTTATAAACTCTTATGTCTAATTGTTTCTATCCCGGTGACATCAGCTTCCGTAGAGCGCTCGTTTTCCACTCTTAAGAGAATTAAAACTTATTTACGAAATTCAATGAGCCAGGATCGTTTGAAAAATATTAGTTTGTTGTCTATTGAAAAGGAATTGGTAAAACTTTTGGCGAAAGAAAAAAAATTTTATGAGGATATTATAGATCATTTTGCTAACGTTAAAGATCGCAGAATCCCGCTAATCTTCAAAAATATATAATAACTTTTTATTTGCTCTCACCAGCTGTTAAATAATTCGTTCAGTAGGTAGGTAGGTACCTATTATGTGAAAGAAAAAATTTGATGGATAGATGAATTGATTAATTGGCTGAGATGAATTTTTGTGAATATTGTAAATAGGAGTTGTAGGTCTCAAGGTAGACACTCGAAAGTGAAAACAAATTAATAGCTTAGGGTGCTTGTTTTACTTTGATTTTCTTTAAATTATAAGGCGGTTGACCTTGAAATCCTAAAAATTTTCGCCTATGGTGTATTTTTAACACCTATTGTAGCCTCCTCAAACCAAAACCTCACGAGCCGCCAATGGTAGAAATTCTATTCCTTTTGAGGTTTTCAAGCTTTGTGCATCTCTTCAGTCCCTCAAAACTGACTTCGGAGGTTGAAAATTTGTAAGTAAAGAGAACAAAAATGGGAGGAAACTATGACCTCAGTGACGGAGCTTTGCTGCTTCCGTTTTTTCTTTGCAAAAAATTTAAATCGAGTAATGACTTCCAGCATTCAATTTTATACGTTGATTTTGTTTGTTCTTCTGGTAAAATGCTATTTTTTTGAGAATAAATTCATTGTCATTAATTTTCTTCAGTATCAGAATAATATCGTGTTTTATCGCCGTTCGTAATAAAAGTGAACGTGTCGTATCATTTTTACGATTTAAAATGCCGCTTTTATTGAAAGATAACTCAAAGGGCGCACCTACAAAGCCGGGTTATCGACTTGGCGCAGTACCGAAAATTGATGCGAAAAATAACAGTATATTGCCCGTGCCCGAGTGGAAATTAAATTTCTGAAATCTCGAAATGGTTCGGCATGACGCGATCATTCAATTTTGTAGCAAATTGTTCATAACGGAAGCTCATATCCGTCGCGGCGCCCAGGGTGGATTCGGCACCCCGAAATAGGGGCTTTTGGGGTGCAGTGCACGCCTCTCGATTCGAGATGTCGAGATTGAGTTCTAATTCAAGTTTCCTGTCTGCTTTAGCGCGAAGGATTCAACTCCGAGACTGACTACCTTTCCCTGCTCTGAAACTTTGCTGTACCTACCTTGAAATGAGCGTGAAAAATGTTGTTGAATATTGCAGGGCGTTACTAGATCTAGCTCAGTTTTCATTGTGAAATAAAAAACATTTTTTTGAGCTATTCACCGAAACTTTTATTTCGTGTCCTCCGTTTCGCCTTTACACAGCCTTCTGCGTACAATGAAACTGAATTTCTTCATATGAGGAATTTATAATTGAATATACCTGCATAATAACAGATAAAATTATATCAGGCAATGATAAATTCAACTAATAGATCATATTCAGAATTTTCAGATATATCATTGAATTCGATTTTTTTTTCATTTCATTTAGCCTTTAGTGAGTAACATACAACACTTGTTTCAGAAATTTATTGTTGATTAAATATTCACTATCTTTTGTCTCACTATGACGAATATTAAACAATCTTCATTTATCCGGAAATTAAGAAATCATCAAAATGGATCTATTAGTATATTCTATATTATAATTATCTTACCACCGTCACGTTCAAACATGAATTTCATACTGATTTGATTTTGATTTGAGTAAATCTAGTAAATATTTGTTGTAATACTTGAAGACGTTTTATTTTATAGTTTATGGATGGTAAGAAATAGTCCTTTGGAGGTATAAACTTTTATTCAACTGTATTTTTATCTAGATATATCTTGTATTTTTCGTGCTGTTTGAAGGTTTGCGCATCTTCACAGCTCCAGATTGAGTCAGATGATTGATATTTCTTTTACTTGGATTGAGCGGATGTCAGGGAGATAAAAGTAGTAGTTACAAACAATTTTCTTAACTACCATAAAGCGGTGTTACTTTGCTCATAATTTCCAGTTTTTTTGTTTTTATCTTGGATTTTTTTTCCAAATAGACGTGATTACAAACTATGTGATATTTTTATCATTTAGCTATCGGTAAATGCATTCAAAACTGATTTAAATCACTTTTATATATATATTTTTTTTTGACAAAAATTTGGCAAAGTCACCTGACGATCAGTAGGACTTTGCCAACCCTTTTAAAACGCTTTATTTGGCAGTTTGTGATACGGTAAATTGTTAGTTTGCCTCTGAAATATGTTTTTAAAAAATTTTGAGGACAAAAAAAATTCACAGGTAATTAAAAATCATTTTTTATCATTTTTTTTAGAAAACTTTATTGTTTTAATACAAACAAACGAAAAACAGATTCTAACTTCTAAAAACAAACAAAAGTCTTTCTTTGAACACCTTATAAACTACATTTATAACAAGCAAAACATGTTAATCCTAAAAAACTAAAAAATAAACTTTTAATAATAATCAGCCTTCAAATTCTTTGGCGGGATGTGAAAAAGGAAACTTAAATAAAATTCTAAAAATATTTTATTTTAAATCACTCTTTAGGCAAGATTATAGGAAGATAAATCTTCCGAAAAATGATGGAATCCTCTATATATTTTTGGGTTTTTAAGGCATTGAACAATGTCCATCTCTTGTATTTGCGATATATCATCGACAACAGGAAAATAAAATGCCTCCCTTTCTTTACTAGTATTTTTTCGCATAAACTTTATCACCGGTTCGTCCTTATTGTCTGCCTCCAAAACTTGTTCTATAAAATGCTTTGCTATTTTTTGTTGTTGATAATACCACCACTAGCAAAATTTATATATATATATATATATATATATATATATTAAAATTAAATATATATATATATATATATATATATATATATATATATATATATATATATATATATATATATATATATAATGGCAAAGTAACCTCGAAAATTCTCCCTTTGACTAAATTTTCGTTTTTCTTCTAAAATACTTAATGAAATGTTTTGAAAATCATACACAAGTTAGCTAAATAAACATACTACTTAACAAAGCACTTGTTAACCCTCAAGCTGTAGTCACATTTTGTCACCAACCCTTAGCATTCCGTATTTATAAAATCTGAAATTATTACCTGCCAATTCGCACCTCTCTGCATCGATGCTAACGATCCACTGAAGAATCCTGCGCAACAGGTCTTGGTTAAGACATGTTCAGCCGTCACTTTGCTTTGTTGCCGACTCCAGCACTGTTGCAAAATGTTCAAAAAATAAAAATATTGCCAAATGTGCATATTTTGGCAAATACACCTGCATTGGTAAAGTAACACCGCTTTATGGTACCGTTATTTGAATGTAGAGATTTCATATTTTTCAGTGATTTTAGACTATTTCCGCATCTTCACAGCTTCTGCTGATTGAATCAGGAAGTTGAAATTTGTTATGTGGATTGAAGTGATGTTTATTATATTTATTAAATAATTTTTATTATCGTCGAGCATTGCGCATCTTCATAGCTACTTTAAATTCAGTTAGAAGTTAGAAAATTTGATCGTTCATTCAATTTAAATCAGTAAGATGTTTGGTCAATCTCTTCAGCCCCACTAAATTGACTTAGAGGGTTGAAAAGTTGTAAGTGAAAACGTTAATACAATCTAAGTGATGGAACTTTGCTGCTCATGCGTTTTTTAATGGTACCTACTAAAAAAGTTATGAGATACTGTAGTGGATTTTCTACACTTTTCGATTAATTTAAATGATAAATCATGATAATTCTATTTATTCAATGATTTGACTGTTGAAACGTGAAAATTTTGAATTTAAAGCATTTGGGGCACCCATCAATCATGTTAGGTATTTAGGGGAGGAAAAGGGGTCGAACGAAATCTACCTCAATTTCACATGGGGAGGGGGTAGTCTCGGCAAATCTCACAAAATTTATTTTTGCAATAAACAGTATAAAATTGCGAGAATACTGAGTTAAATTAAGTAAAAAATCTTTATCCACTAAAATATGGCTGAATTATACATAATAATATTCAACGCGGTTCAATTATGCACTATAGAAAAATATAACAACTATAAATAAATTCATTTGTTTTGAAACAATTTATTCATTTATTAAATATGAACAAAATCTCACGACATCTCACCAAGGGGAAAGGGGGTCGAAAAATCGCCAGAATTCTCTCACATAATTAATGGATGACGCCTTTCCATATTTATCTCAGGTAATATTTTTACTGAATCCGAAATTGAAAATAGCCTTTGCTTCTTCTAGCGCATAAAATATTCAAAGTTAAGAAATTAATGAACATTGTCCTTCAGGTATTCTGACGCTACTCACTTGCTAAAAACTAAAGTAAATATTCTTTACTAATATGCATATTTATATAATAATTCTCACGTAATAACATCCTTACTGTCGCGAACTGCAAAATTAAAATTAAAATCAGAAACTTATTCATGTGAAAAAGTTTTCAAATTACGCTGCTCTGTTTTATCTAAAAGTGTGCATGTTTTCTGAACAATAATTTTCAACTATTCCGTGACTTGAGATTTACAAAGGAAGTTTTAATGAAATAAGTCTAGGAAACTGAGGAAAGAAACAACTTGAAAATAGTGACAACACTGAATGGATACCGTTCAAGAAGAAACAAAGTAAGAACAAAAACCAATGTACTAATTATTCGAAATAGGTTATAGGTTCTACATAATGTGATAGGTTTGTTAGAATGGCAAAGAGAATTTTGACTTTCAAATAGTGGATATAATCCTTCGTTATTACATGATAACACAAAAAAAACTTGATTTTACTATGTTTATTATCAATAAATAGTTGTAGAATATACACTGCCGTTGGAGTTTCGGTCTGAGACCATCATCGGGCAGATTGAGTTTAAAATTGAATGAAGAAAAGGGTTTATCTCTTATCTAGGTATGACCTTTGCAGGAAATTTCGGTATTATTATCAGAGATTATCGCCTCGAGGCAAATACATTAGGCATGTTATTAGTATTTCAACATGATAATTTTTGGAATTTGCTATGGCTTGAAATATCAAATATAGGAGAGTAAATCAAGTCAATTCCTTTCCGTTTGTATTATGATTCAGTTTGAAAATTTTTGTAATGATTTTAAATAATTATTGAGCTTCTTTCGGCAATTTGTGCATAATTTGGAAATTATCTATTTGTGGAAAGGTATAGTGGTTTTCACGGAAATGGTTTCAAGACGTTGAAGCGGTTTTATTTTTCAATGAATATTCTGAACTCTCAAATTTTGAAGTGACATTTTCGGCATTGAATAAAAAGCCTGAGAGTTTAAGCTTTGAAAGCATTTCTGATATTTCATTTACGTATGAGATTAGCTTCTTTTTCTGATTGATTTTATTCAGAGAAAAAAATCGCATACAGACTCGATAGACTATGGTGACACAAAATATTAGGTCATTTGTACCAGTATGGCGGTTCTTCAGGGGTCTAATTACGTAAAGGCAAAAAGGAAAATAAGGGTCATAGCGCTGGCACCGGCGGCCCAATCGCGTGGGCGTTAATTGAACGCCTCGGATAAATAACGAGTGTCGAACGATTTGTTCCACAAAAATGCTTGTATTTTCAGATAGTCGAAAAAAAAAGAAGTAGGCGGTAGCGTAATGCCATACTTCTCGGGTGTGACTTCCAGCACGCCATACCGACGCGATTACATTATTTTAAATAAAACAAATCAACTATTTGTACCAGGCTAATTTTTGCATAGCTAATCATCGTCGAGTAGGTAGCCATTCACGAAAATCACTTTGCCATACTTTTCCGACAGTTCCCAATGGACGCCATACCACTGCAAAGGAGTAATTTTTTTTTTCGCCAAACGATTTGTACCAGTATAGCATTTGAATTTTTGGAATTTTGTCCAATAGACAAAATATGACCGTTATTATTTTTTCTAGTACGGGGAAAAAGTGCTGCCATACTTGAAATACTTATTTATTTGGCACGTTTTAAAAATACGACTGTAAAATAATTTTTTACATCATGGCATCATTGTATTCTCTTCGTTTGGATGCAATTGTACCTAAAAAAATTATTACAGTTTGTAACCATGGGGCGGACGATTGTCGGACTTGAACTAAAAGGTGAAAAAAAATTTTTTTTTGACGATTTGTACCAGTGTGGCATTTGGATTTTTGGAAATTATACGATACAAAGTGACCATTATTATTATATATATTATATATTATAAAATCTTATAATTTTGAAAAAATATTGTTCACATTCGCCACCTCCCACAGGTATGGCAATATCAGACTTGTATTTATGATCATACAGAGAACTGTTAAAAAAAGTTTCACGGTGGTAGAAATCGTTTGACGAAAAGAAATTACTCCTTTGCAGTGGTATGGCGGCCAGTGGGGACTGTCGGAAAAGTATGGCAAGGTGATTTTCGTGAATGGCTACTCGACAATGATTAGCAATGCAAAAAAATGCGTGTAAACTCGGTAACATTCGGTTGTTGGAGCTTCAATTACTTTCAAAGTATTCAAATTTTAGTCCACAACTTCAGCCCTCAAACATTTTTCAAAAAAAAAACTTTTTTTTTCCCACAAAATGGTTTCATTAATGTTCGAATTATAGAAAACTATTTTAATTTAAAAAACCCAACTTATTGTTATACCTGTTATCATAATTTTATCATTCGAGCACAAGATTAAGCAGATTCCATTAAAATTCACTCATTTGTTTGAAACTACTCTATCATAGAAATTATTCCACAAAGGAATCTCGAAGTCGAATTTTGCAGAGTGCTCTTCGAGAAAACGCTTTTATAGTTTAGCCCTAAATGACAAACAACCCTCTCATCAAGTTTATCTTTCACATAAACAACATCAACTAATCGAATGGTACCAAATTAATATAAAACTTACGCAGTCTGCATACTATACTAACATTAGAGATCACTTTGATATAGAAACACTTACTTGTTTGACTAATTCAATTGAGTTGATGACAATATTGCAATATATGATCCGATTAATGTTTCCTGTCCATTGAACACAATCAATTTCGCAAAATATGGAGTGGTTACGTGGTGACAAATTGAATTAAAATTGGATCGATAGGATAATAGTGAAACTCTGCTTGTTTGACAAAATATTGAAATTTGATGTAATTGGAGTTAGTTTGCCCTCTACTCTTATAATTTTTCATGATAAAAAATTAACTGATGTTTGGGTGGCACAGTTATATACATAAATATAAATATTCGAATGTTCCTGCATATGCTGTATTTTTATTCTAGTAATATGAAAGACAGTATCGTAATTATGTTTGGGTAGCACACTTAACCGCATCCCCACTATATTTATCCATATATATATATATATATATATATATAGGTATATATATATGTATATATATATATATATATATATATATATTTATTTATTTGAATTGTTGTTGCCTGTGAACTATTTTTAACTTTTTGATAATTATTAGCAATAACAAACAGACTTGGTGAATCTCAAAAAACTCGATTTTATTGAAAAGTTGACGTTTCGCCACAACATTCGTGGCTTTTTCAAAACTTTTGAAATATTGAAATTTCTTTGACATTTATTGAAAATCAATAAATGCCAAAGAAATTTCAATTTCTTTTCTATCTATCTAGAAAGATAGATAGAGATACATCGGCAGATAGATGAATATATTGAAAGATAGATAGAAGAAAATAATTTATATGGCAGAACAACGTTTGCTGGGTCAGCTAGTATATATATTTATATATATATATATATATATATATATATATATATATATATATATATATATATATATATATATATATATATATATTATATATTTATATATATATATATATATATATATATATATATATATATTATATATATATATATATATATATATAATATATATATATATAAATATATATATAATATATATATATATATATATATATTATATATATATATTATATATATATATATATATATATATATATATATATATATATATATATATATATACATATATATATATATATATATATATATATATATATATATATATATATATATATATATATATATATATATATATATATATATATATATATATATATATATATATATATATATATACATATGATGAATTATCTATGCTGTATTCTTATTCATTTATCTTTTATTAGATATTTAAGTTTGTGAACTGAAGTAATAAATAAGTTGACGTTTCATCACAAAATTCATGATGTTCTGAAGATCGTTGAAAGTTCGAAACTATTTTGGCATTTATGAATTTAAAAAAAATTCGAAACGCAAAAGACCAAAAATTATGTTTTATCAAACTACTTACGTGATATTCATTCCAATATCAGCAGTCAAGTCTGCTAATATAAGATGTTAAGGGAATCCACCAAAATATTGTTCAAAATAAATTCAGTAGTAATACTATAAGTACTTCAAAATAATCAGGTTATACTTGTTGCATAATTACAAAGAGTGTCAGTTTGACAGTCTAAATTATTCTATCAAACTGACACGATTAGTAATTATACAGGATGTTTGAGATGCTAAGCGTATTTATTTTGAAGTACGTATTGTATTTGATACGATTATATATATTTATAAGTTAACGTTTCGCCACGACATTCGTGGCTATTTCAAAACTTTTGGAATATTGAAATTTCTTTGACATTTATTGATTTGAAAAATCAATAAAATCGAGATTTTTTGAGATTAACCAAGCCTGTTATTGCTAATAATTATTATTAGTAGTTATGGACGTAGTATTGACGTCAATGGGGTATTCAATGGGGTATTCACGCTCATCAGTGCGGGATGCACTCTGATTGGGTGTGACATGGCGACCAGTGAGAAGTGGTTTCCATGCTGATGGGAGTCTGTGACTGTCATCTCTGGTGTTCAAACAATTTGGACGTTTTTCTATTTCTACAGCTTCAAGAAAATTCGGGATTTGAAAGATCAGACGGGAGCAATAGTTCTTGTATTGGGGAAATCGATAATGTGGCCTGTTTGGGTGTGATGTTGGGAAAGGGCGTTGGTGATATCTGAATGTCTTACTGAAAGTGAATGTTCCTTGGCACGGACCTGAATTCGTCGGTTCGTTTGTCCTATATAAGAACGAGGACAATTGGAACAGGGAATCTCATAAACACCGTGATTTTCGTTAGGAATTTTATCCTTGACGGATCTGACCAGATGGGAGAGTTTTTGTTGGGTGGTGAATATTGTTTTGATGTTTTTGTTTCTTGCGATCTTATCTGTTACTCCTTTGATGTAAGGAAGGAATAATTTAGATTCTTGGTCAGTGGGATTGGAAGGTGGTGATTTTCAAATCTTTTACGCGGTTCATTCCGAGAACCAAGTTTTTCATATATATATATATATATATATATATATATATATAAATATATATATATATATATATATATATATATATATATATATATATATATATATATATATATATATATATATATATATATATATATATATATATATATATATATATATATATATATATATATATATCAATATTTATATAGTAATTGAAATGAATATTTTCACTTCTTCACCTATTATACTGAAACAATTATGTATTATTGGATAATATTCACTCGTACCTTTTGAATAGTCCAGTTTATAAGTTAACATAAAAGCAAAATTCCAAATTCAGAGACATTTCAAATTTTACTGTTACTCTTGCAATCCTGATATTGGAAACAAGTATTCTGAAATTCCACAAAACGATTGCATTCCGCTAAATTTTAATTAAATGAGTGAAATATAAATATAGTCAACTAAATAGAAATAATATCACTTTTAGAAGTTTGCCTTCAACAATATATTCAATAAGATGACAAGAACTAGATCTCCTACCCGAAATTGTTATATCAGATACATTAAAAACTAAAATAATGACGTCTCCATATATATCCATAGACGACTCTATTTCTTGTTTCATAGTTGCCTTGCGGCAATTGAGTATATTATTGTGTTTTCTTGTATATTCCCACATAATAGTCAAATTAGATCCAGAGGAAGAATAAAAATTTGTTGAATGTTTATTTGTAGTCGACATTCACAGATATTACTATTCCCATAGTTTTATAACATAAAGCCTTGCATTAATTTGGCGGTAGTTAAAATGAATAGTTAAAAAGAATATAATAGACTTTTCTCACATCAACCCAATCCAATTACGGAACACCAACCCTGTAGCTCAATCTGGAGAAACTGTTGAGGTGATCAAATCCTTAAACACTAAGAAAAAGCATGAAATTCATTCATGCAAATGGCGGCGATTGAGAAAAATGATTGACAATACCAACAGGCACTTGTCTTATAGAAAATCAACCTACACACAAAATTTCAACCTTCTAACTAAATCTGTAGGAGCTGTGGAGGTGTGAAAATCCTTTCAAACCACGAAAACACAAGAAAACTCTACATGTTAGAGAAAAACGTTTATACTTCTAAAGACACATCTCCAACATCAACTTAATCCACGTACAAAAAAACTTACTTGTATATTCGAGTGTAATTATATATAAATACTTATATATATATATATATATATATATATATATATATATATATATATATATATATATATATATATATATATATATATATATATATATATATATATATATATATATATATATATATATATATATATATATATATATATATATATATATATATATATATAAATAAATTGAGTTGTTATGCATTTTATATTGATAGTAAGAACGTCACTGGAACATTGCACAAAGAGAAGCCATTTTTAGATTTAGATCATCCGGAGATATTGAATTTACTAAACAAGGGAAATAAGATGAATCTTTCAGAAGTTTTTTGAGAATATTTCGGCCATCATTAGGAATTGGAGCATGTAAATGAATAGATAATTTATTGCATTCTCCAAACATTGTTTTACTTAGGTTGATTCAAATATATATAATATATATATATATATATATATATATATATATATATATATATATATATATATATATATATATATATATATATATGTTTCAATTTGTTGGAAATTTCTCAGGTAATAGATGATGACGGTTTGTTGTATAACTGTTATAGCGTAGTAGACAGAACGAGCATTGATTTTAAATGAAAGTACTGAAGCAGGAGGTAAGGAATCTTTCGAAACGTATAGACGAAATAACAAACCATAGTCATCTATTACCTGAGAAATTTCCAACAAATTGAAACCTATATATTTATAACAAAAAAAGGTATAATTGGTATTTATTCAATATATATATATATATACTTATATTTATATTTATATATATATATATATATATATATATATATATATATATATATATATATATATATATATATATATTTAAAATCAAATCAAGAAAAATATACAAGTTGACCATGGTCAATTTAATATACTTCATAAAGTGAACAAGAGAAATCCTTCAATAATTTAAAAAATTATCAAACAACTCTCTAAGGGATAGTGAATGTAGATTTCGCGCCGCGGAATACATATAACCAGCTCCTTTGAAAATTTCTTTCATAATTTTTTTTATTATTGATGAATTATTCTTGATCTAGTATACATACTATATATATATATATATATATATATATATATATATATATATATATATATATATATATATATATATATATATATATATCTATATATATATATATATATGTAGGTATATATATATATATATATATATATATATATACATATATATGTATATATATATATATATATATATATATATATATATATATATATATATATATATATATATATATATATATATCGACGCGAAAAAAAACTAAGCTCTCATAAAAATGTTGAATTTGAACAATCAAATCTGCCTTTTCTCCTTTTCTCGGAACCAAAGAGGTTATTAAAAATATTCTCGGACTTGATGTGGCTTGAGAAATAGTAGTGCATTAAACTCAGAGGACATAAATTCTGCCTTTTGAATTTCAGGAAAACTTCATAATGTCTGATAAAACACAATTAAGACCAGGAATATACAATTCACCCAGAAACGAGGCAGGAAAATGAAATTTTCACGGAGATTTCAAATTTTCTGACTATTCTTTATGTTTGTTCTCGCGCTATTTTGTACCCAAATACTCCTATATTAACTTTGAAGACTTCATAATTTTTGGATTGTATTGTGAAAATCCACTACCAGAAGATATTCTCTGTAGAAACTTTATTGTCGATTAAATTAACCCAAATTTACGATGAATAAAATTGTTATACATTCGAACTAAGTTTTGTGGGGCCTTGAGAAATTCTGACATAGAGTCATCTTCGGTGTTAATATCAGATTGTTTTTATTCGTATTTTATCCTATGAAATACATACTATTGCAGGAAGAAGAGCAGTCAGGTGCGGAAGTAATTTTTTCATCCGATTTTCTTGATCTAGGTGATAAGTATATATATATATATATATATATATATATATATATATATATATATATATATATATATATATATATATATATAATCTCTTGATAATTATTAGCAATAACAGGCTGGTTGAATCTTAAAAAACTCGATTTAATTAATAAATTGACGTTTCATTATGACATTCATAGTTATTCAAAATTTTTGAACAAAATTGAATGTTAATATTAGACTGAAAGAATTTTTAACAAGACAGATCAATATTCAATTTTATCAAGTCAATAAATGTCAAAGAATTTTCAATTTTGTTCAAAAATTTTGAATAACTATGAATGTCATAATGAAACGTCAATTTATTAATTAAATCGAGTTTTTTAAGATTCAACCAGCCTGTTATTGCTAATAATTATCAAGAGATTAAAAATAAATCACAGGCAACAACAATTCGAATAAATAATTAAATATTGCTAGCTGAAAATATGGCAATGATCCCAAACTACATTGTTTTATATGTAAGTACCCTTTTTCATTTAAAAAATTTGAAATTCTAAATTAAAATTTTCATTAAAAACGGCTACTTCCATATAAACGAACTATACCGATAATTTTTGCTTTACTTGTTTAATATTTCCCAAAACTAATTTGCTTTTTTAATGTTAATTTACTCTTTCTGAGATCTCTCGGATGGAATTAATCGCCTCCGTGGCAAAGTTTGACCAAATCTCCCATACCGGAGAGTTCAAACAATAAACCACAAATAAGTGATTTTCTTCCGTACAGGAGGCGTTTATTATCAAAATTTCAATAAAAACAGCTACTTCCATATAAACGAACTATACCGATAATTTTTGCTTTACTTGTTTAATATTTTCCCAAAACTAATTTTCTTTTCTAATTCCGAAAATAATCCCGCAAATTTGACAAATCAAAACCGGAATTAAATCAAACACAATGTATTTCTCATACCGAGATTTAAATTAAACTATTCATTTCATTCAACCGATACTTCTAACGTCACTAACAAAGTCCAAACTGTACGTTTCCATATAACTCTATCGATAATCTGTCTACTTTTTAATTCGTGATTTCTTCGTAATAAATCCTATAATTTCAAAACATAGTAGTCTACCTGTTATAAAAATTTAATTTAATAAGATTACAAATCTTTATTTTATAAAATTCTTTAATTTTATTAAACTTGATATACGCATTTATAATTTAAATCACATACAAAAGGATTAAAATAAAAAAATATATCTAATTTCATAATATGCTAGCCCATAATAAAAGTAAGTCCGCTGCTTTAATATTCTAAATAATTTCATTAAATATTCCATAACAATTCGTAATTTATGTACTTTTTATTTTCCCAAAAAAGTTTTGTTTTCCTTCTAATCTCGATGAATTAATGCCTGGAAATTTACAAATTCATACGAATTACAATCAAAATAAGATTTTTTTCAAATTTTATATAAAAATTTCATAAAGCATTTATAAAATATCTAATTTCTACTGTTAATATTTTCCAAAATAATTTTATTAAACAATTATTTTTAAATTCTGGAAATAATGCTCCCAAATTACATTCATAGAAGTTAAAAATAAACAAAATAAATTTTTCATAAAAGCTTTATATAAACATTACCTAATTTTCTTACTTTAATATCCCTTTTGTTTCAAGTCAATACTTTCAGTCTCATGAATTCACCGAAATTTGCCAACTCAATCCGGTTAACAATAACCTAATATTTCCTCAGATTTTATTTAAAAATTCATTAAAGTTTCTTAAGTTCCCTATTTTGCTTTTGTTTAATATTTCCCAAAAAATTTTTTAAATCAATTTATTTCTAATCTGGATGGAATAATCTCGTGCAATTTGCCAAATTCAATACCGGAAGTTCAAAATAAACCAAATAATGATTTTTTCATAACAGGTTTTATTTATTAAATATTTTCATTCTAATTTAATCCAAACACTCGCCGTTTATGAGACAAAGATCGAAAAGGTCCGCTGCTTCTATAATTATACGATAATTCTTAATTTAAATTTATTAAATTTTCTTAAAAAGTACTTCCATATTAAATTACATAATTTAAGTTTCTTGTTTATTTCCCAAAATAATGCTTTTAATGTTAATTTTTGCTGAAGATCTTTCGAGATAATTGCTCTGCAAGTTCAAATCAGAATTCAAGTTCAAAAATTACACAAATAAGTGATTTATTAAACAATTTTATTTAAATATTTCATTAAACACACTGTTTTCTATAATACAAATTAAGATAAATTGGCCAATCATTAATAATTTAAAACTAATTTTATTTGAATATCAATTACTCTTTTAAATTAGTAATTAATTCGCCTCGTGCAAATTTACAAATTTCCAAACCGGAATTCAAACAAAACACCATAATTTTTCTTTCAATAACAGATATTTTTTTTAATATTTTATTCTATTTTCAATCCATACTTGATTACGCTCTGTGAAGGACCAAATCCAACAGTGTCAACGACTCTCCATATAAGTTTCTATACGAAATTCTTTAAAATTTTTAAATTTCCGTATAATTCTTTCGTAATATGTTTACTATTTTATTTTCAAACATTCTATTAAAGTTTCTTTTGTCCTGCTTAATAACTTTTGAAGTTAAATTAACGAAGAATTAACAAACACATAATATTATTTTATAACAAGATTCAATTTTCATTTTTTCAATTTAAACATATTAATAACGTCATTTATTAATAAAGAGTTTAAATTCAACAGCCTGTTCCATATAAACGTTCTATACCGATAATCTGCTCTACTTTTTTAATATTTTCCCGTGACTAATTTCTTTCTGTTAAATTAAATATACTCTATATTATTATTTTCGAACATTACATAGGTAAAGGTTTCTGTAGTTTCCCTTGCCTTCTAATGAAACAATTTTGAATGTTAATATTAGACTGAAAGAATTTTTAACAAGACAGATCAATATTCAATTTTATCAAGTCAATAAATGTCAAAGAATTTTCAATTTTGTTCAAAATTTTGAATAACTATGAATGTCATAGTGAAACGTTAATTTATTAATTAAATCGAGTTTTTTAAGATTCAACCAGCCTGTTATTGCTAATAATTATCAAGAGATTAAAAA
>JARQZK010003277.1:0-19530 GCA_030704885.1 Cynegetis impunctata
CGAACATTACATAGGTAAAGGTTTCTGTAGTTTCCCTTGCCTTCTAATAATAACAATTTTGAATGTTGATATTAGACTGAAAGAATTTTTTAACAAGACAGATCAATCTTATCTATTAAATTTTTTCAAGTCAATAAATGTCAAAGAATTTTCAATTTTTTTCAAAAGTTTTGAATAACTATGAATGTCATAGTGAAACGTCAATTTATTAATTAAATCGAGTTTTTTAAGATTCAACCAGCCTGTTATTGCTAATAATTATCAAGAGATTATATATATATATATATATATATATATATATATATATATATATATATATATATATATATATATATATATATATATATATATATATATATGAATATATATAAATGTGTGAATTGTTATCATTAACCACTGTTTTAATATGTTTAATGTTTATTAATTTACAATATGTATCGGCCCAATCAATCCAAAAAAAGAGCTGTTTATATATGTTCCGCAACGCAGAAATTATTAAGTTATTTCTAGTTATGCATCAAGAGGCATTCTCTTAATTCTTGGATAAAAACATATTTGAAATGACAATTCAAATCAAAAATCCCTTATATTTTCAATTACAGTAGTTCTTCGAAATGTTCTCTCCTTACTTTATACATGTTCTGTACCTTCTGATTTTTTATTGTAGTTGCCTTAAACAAAATGTTTACCAGAACCCCATAGTTCAAATCGAATAATCGCGTCCCCGGGTTAAAGAAGGGGTTCAAGATCTTGATCAGCGCTCTTATACATGACTGCTGAAAAATATTTTCTCAGAAAATAAACGAAACATGTTAATACTAATTACGATTTTCTATTTTATATACTTGTTCAGTCTATTATTGGGCTATATATATATATAGATATATAGATCTATATATAAATAATAATTTATATATATATATATATATATATATTTATATATATATATAAAGATATATATATATATATATATATATATATATATATATATATATATATATATATATATATATATATATATATCTTTATATATAAAAATGCATCCTTATTTTCCTTGGTCCAGCCATCACGCTTGAACGCCTGGACCGTTTCACTAATTCTTTTTTTGTTGTGTTTTTCATTGTCAGAAGAAGGTTCTTATGAAATGAAAAATTAAGAAAATTGCGCGGGAAATTAGAAAATCTCTATATATAAAAATGAATCAACGGCTGGACCGATTTCACTAATTCTTTTTTTGTTGTGTTTTCTATTATCAGAAGAAGGTTATTATGAAAGAAAAAATTAAGAAAATTGCGCGGAAAATTAGAAAATTTGAGAATACTTAACCACCGTATAAAATAATTTCTAATCTTAGTCATTTTTATTTTGTCATGACTTAGAATAGAAAAATTCATATTACTCTCAATTGTTTACCCTTCTACGATCAACCCATATTTTTGCATCTTTTCCTTTTATTAAATTTTATCCATAGATCCGAAATAGGGCTGCAAGATGGCAATCGAAAATAACAATAGTCGGTTTGAGAATAGGTCGTAATATATTTTTCATACTCCTAATGATTAACATTTTTGCCGGGTCAGATAGATTGATAGTTAGATAGATAGGAAGATAGACAGTAGATATACATCAGCAGATAGAGGAATAGATAGAAAGATAGATATGCATATAGATAGACAGATAGATAGATAGATAGATAGATAGAATGATAGATATATAGAAAAATAGATAACTATCTAGATAGACAGATATATAGTTAGATAGGTAGATATACATCGGCAGATAGATGAATAGATAAAAATAATTTATATGGTAGAACAACGTTTGCCGGGTCAGCTAGTATATATATATATATATATATATATATATATATATATATATATATATATATATATATTAATATATATTTATATATATATATATATATATATATATATATATATATATATATATCAGGGGCGGCTAGTCAAAGGAGGCTAAGGAGGCTAAGCCTCCTCAATACGGCAAGTTAGAATTTTTTTTTCAAATTTATCTGCATTTTTTTTCAAAATCAACAACTCGCACAAAATGTCTAGATGCAATAGTAGGTAACAGAATTCCAAGTAACGCACCAACTAGGTGGAATTTTACTTCAAGAGCTATCTTTACTATACACAATAATAAGGATAAAATTTTAGAGGCTCCTAATTCTATAGTTGAAAGTGAGGAATTTTTCACCGATAAAGTAACTTTAAATACCGCACGCGGATTAATATCTTACTTACAAGATAAGGAATTTATATATTTTTTTAACATCTTTAAATTAATTTTCGAACAAACAGAAATAGTTTTTCAAATCTTACAGCACAAGTTTTCAGATGTGATTTACTGACGAAATCGGCTCAAGTTTCTTTTGGAAAAAATTACAGAATTTCGTGCAGAAGTTTATTTTAAAAAACTACTTTCTGTATTTCAAACTACTGATGATACGACTCAATTTAGCCCAAAACGAAAGAAATTCAGTTTCGCAGATATGGAGCTTCACTATAAGCAAATATTTTATGAAATTTTGTATACTATTAGGGGTCAAATAGAAATAAGGTTCTCTGATTTGAAAGAACTTCATTTCTTCGAATTACTAAATAAAACTTTGATTACCGGATTTTCGGCTAATTTTCCAGATAACCTTTTGGAAAATTAATGTCAAAAATACACTTTTTTTTATAATGTGGCCCTAAAAAGTGAACTAACTGTGTGTTGTTTATAATGACAATGAAATTTTGGGGCAGATTTACCCCAAGTTTATAAACTCTTATGTCTAATTGTTTCTATCCCGGTGACATCGGCTTCCGTAGAGCGCTCGTTTTCCACTCTTAAGAGAATTAAAACTTATTTACGAAATTCAATGAGCCAGGATCGTTTGCAAAATATTAGTTTGTTGTCTATTGAAAAGGAATTGGTAAAACTTTTGGCGAAAGACAAAAAATTTTATGAGGATATTATAGATCATTTTGCTAACGTCTAATATCGCAGAATCCCGCTAATCTTCAAAAATATATAACTTCTTATTTGCTGTCTCACACATATTTTGTACATTTTATTTTTCACAGGTTTTGTTTGTGGTACTAGGTACTAGGTACTACGTTATTCGTTGTTCCTTGTAAAAATCTTGAAAGTATTTATTTTTTGTTTGATTTTATGTAAAAATTATTTTTTATTTAAGGCTTCTGCCTTGGCATTGGCATCTATGCAGGAATTATAAAAAATAAATGTCTATGGCAAAGAATTTATTAAAATTTTTTTTAGGTCTAAATGTATATTTTATTATTTTATTTTGTTGTTATTTCATTTTTATTTTGTTTTACTCTTATGACAAGAATTTTATTCTAATCTATTTTTGGGAGGGTCCTATTTTATTTTTGGCAAGAAAAAACTCTCACCTCCCCGTTGGTTCTTGCTGGGCAACAATTGATTAATTCCTCGAATGAGTAACAAATTCGTTAAGTAGGTAGGTAGGTACCTATTCTGTGATAGAAAAAAAAATTTGATGAATAGATGAATTGATTAATTGGCTGAGAAGAGTTTTTGTGAATATTGTATATAGGAGTTGTAGGTCTCAAGGTAGGCACTCGAAAGTGAAAACAAATTAATAGTTTAGGGTGCTTGTTTTACTTTGATTTTCTTTAAATTATAAGGCGGTTGACCTTGAAATCCTAAAAATTTTCGCCTATGGTGTATTTTTTAACACCTCTTGTAGCCTCCTTAAACCAAAACCTCACGAGCCGCCACTGATATATATATATATATATATATATATATATATATATATATATATATATATATATATATATGTATATATATAATATATATATATATATATATATATATATATATATATATATATATATATATGTATATATACATATATATATATATAAATATATAAATATATATAAATAAATATATATATATATATATATATATATATATATATATATATATATATATATATATATATTCATTTATTTTATTCAAATGTATTCAGATACAACTAAAATCGAAGCTCTACAATCTGAACAATCTTGAAATCACGTTGCCTTATTCTTTCAAGCAATAATCTTGAGTGAACCTGTGTCGAGTTCTTCTTTTAAAACGCATGAAACATTCAAGTTAAACAATTTCATACGTAAGTGAAGTTCAAGAATAATTTTTACAAAAAGAAGAAAATTTCTTCCTTAAAATTAGACTTGAAGAAATGTTAGCAATGAACCGAACAATTTCAATAGGTAATCATTATGAGATCGAATGAAGTTGAACTATTCGCATGTATGAAATTATTAAAACACTTATGTAATCTTTATGATCTTTCGATATTCTTTGAACATTATTTAATTTGAGCTGGGTAACAAATTGGGTATTTCCTCTGGTTTTGATACTACTAAGGAAGTGTATTCTCTTGATTGAACTGTAACTCCCCATTTGCATAAACATGATAAGTGTTTTTTAGTATTTTAATAATAGTCCAGGTAACGAAAAAGTATAGAGGAAAATGTTTGGAACACAATTTTTGACTTCGCAACTTTGTTTACACTAGTTGGGTGGTGAACATATCAAAAGTCCCCGCCCGTAGCCTTTGAGCCGGGGGAGAGAAGGGGGTTTCAAGGTCTTGTTTTTCGGTTTTTCGCTTAAATCTCAGAAACTATGCCTCCTAGCGAAAAAAACCATTATATACAAAATGAAAGCTGATTAAATTTGCTAAAAGTTTTACTTCAATAAGTTTTTCGATATCTTTTATAGTTTTCGCGATATCTGCTCATGAAAGTCTGTAAGTTTGGAAAAAAACATTTTTGCCCCACATTTTTTGCTCTTTTTGACCAGATAACTCTTCAACTATATACCCAAAAAATAAATGCCGACTAGAGGGTGGTATCACATTAAATTCCCTTCAATAATATATATTACTTCACTCTTTTATCTATTTACCTTCAATAGTTAAAACCTTTTCGCACAGACTTAAGCGCTGGCTACGTATTGACGGACGGAAATGAAGTCTATAACGGCTAATCCTCATCAACTTCATTAACGAACGGAACAAAGCAGTAAAGGCGAAATCGACTCAGCAAGTCTACTGATATCCATTTCACTGAAGACAACTTCAAACAAGAAAATTTTATGTCGATCAAGTTCAACAAAATCAGGTATACAGAATCAACATGCTTAAGGGTAGCTTGAGGACAATGGGATAAGCAGAAAATGATGCGAACGTTCTGATCGTGGATACGGCTGTGGAAATGTCCGAAACAACAGCTGTCGGGATTGTGTTTGAAGATGTCGACCTCATAGTCATCTTGATGACTGAAGCTGATGCGCATAAGGACATTATTTTCATTAAACCTGGACTTAGAAAGATAAGGAATTTCTTCTTCTAGTCGCAAAAGCATCAGCAACAATGTTTCAAAGACGTGCTGTTTCTGCAAGCCTTTACAGGGTGCGATACAACATCTTCCGCATTTCGAAAAGGCAAGGTCGCATTTGCGAAGTTGTATTTGAAGACGCCAGAGATGCAGTAAGCTGCAGCGGTCCTTTCAGACCCTTTCTTTATCACCACCCAAATACAAAAGGCAGTTGAAATCTGCACCAGAGGTGGTATGGGGCTCCAGCGAAAGAGGCCTCCCTTAATGTCTACAGGTACAAGTCGATCTTGAAATCAGTGGCCACTATCAAGCCTGATATCTCTTGTGTTCCACTAACTAAAGGAGCTGTAAAAGACAAGAAACAAGTTCAGCTATAGCTGGGAACTGGCTTCCCCATATGTATGGGTGCAAGATTGAGAACAACTGCCCGGTCCCACTGCACAGTAAGTTAGCAGATGCACCGGAGAATATCCTGAGAATGATTTTCGGCCGATGTACGAAAGACTCTTCTAGAGCGAAGTGTGGACGCAAAAAAGCAAGCCCCAAATTTTTATCAGCATGACAAAATTTTCAGGAGAACTGCCTGCGTGGGGTCCCTCAAGTGGATTCCGAAGATGAAGAAGAACCTCTGACCTTTTCCCTGAAGAGGTCCGATTGAGAAGATATTGAGGAAAAAGAAAATTAAAATAAAGACAAAAACAAAGATGAAAATCCTTCCGAATAAATGAGAAAACGAATTTTATTTTTATTCACTTTTCTATGTCAATAAACTTAGTTTTGATTTAATGGTTGTGATTTATAAAACTATTCGAATGTCTTTGGAGGAAAGACTTACCAACGCATTCTGTTAGATTTTCGGTGAACTACGTGTATAAGTCGGCATTCGGGCCGTCAATACGTAGACAGCGCTTAGGTCTGTGCGAATAGGTTTTAACTCTTGAAGGAAAATAGATAAAAGGGTGAAGTAGTAAATATTATTGAAGGGAATTTAATGTTTTACCAAACTGTGAGGAAAAAATGTTTTTTTCTAAAAATACAGACCTTCAACAGCAGATATCGCGAAAACTATATAGGATATCGAAAAACTTGTTGAAGTAAAACTTGAAGCAAATTTAATCAGCTATCATTTTGAAAACAATGGTCATTTCGCTAGGACGCATAGTTTCTGAGATTTAAGCAAAAAAAACGAAAAACGGGACCTTGAAACCCCCCTCTCTCCGCCGGCTCAAAGGCTACGGGCGGGGACTTTTGATATGTTCACCACCTAACTAGTCGAAACAAAGTTACGAAGCCAAAATTTGTGTTCCAAGCATTTCCCTCTATACCCTTTTTTGAGCATTCGTTGCCTGAACTATATAAAAATTCAGCACTATTAGGTATATAATGACTTGTCAGATATAAGAATCTGTACTAGATGTTGAGTCAGTAGTGTCAGCATATGGAAGGCGGTAATATCTGATTTCATTTCATGTTTTAGCTTATAAACTGAAAGTGATTCATTGATGTAATTGTGTTCGTTTTTCAATGCATTTAATACAGGTTTCATTAGTTTTTCAATTAATCTCTGTGGACTAGTGTCTAGGTAGTATCAATCTGTATAATTCCTAGAAAATTTTCGTTCAAGTTTTTAAATATTTCTTCTTTAAACTATAACGTTAATATGTTTTAATACGAATTTCGTCGGAAGTGTAGAAAAAAATGATTATTCATTGTATATCGAAACAGTATGTGTTCTATTTTGATTGGTACTACCTGGTCTGGTGCGCTATGCAATGCCCAATGTAAAAGAATTGCTTTCATCACTTCGGCAGGACTTCCATCTGCGTAATCTTTGTTCAAAATCTTCATTCTGTGTAAGAGTTCATTACGGGTCATGTCTTCATATTCAACAGTACTGGATAGGTAACCTGATGATGCTTGGGCAAGAATCTGAATTAGTCTCTGCAAGCTGCTCACTTTTCCTAATTCTTCTTCTGCCCCGTCATCTTGATGATTAAAATAAAATATGATTATTTACTAGCATCTATGCAGTCAAACAGTGAAATTGTATATTTAATATTGTAGGTATTTTGATAAACCAACTCTCATCTAGTAAAATGGCTATAGTCAAAATTTGAAACTATATCGAACTGAAATAAATTGAAAAACAACTATATTCCTGTCAGTTTTGAGCTAATGAAAAAAACTTATAAAGTCGCAAGTAAAAGAATATTACAAACTTTCTTATATTTGTTTTCAGCAAAAATATTTAATGTAAAAAACAAAAATAAAGAAAAACAATAAGTTTCCTCAAGATATTGCGTAGGTACTACTATCGATATTGTGACGACTTAATCATTCTCGGAACGGAACAAGAATTCAATTTACATATTTCGTAGATTATATGAGGCCATTATTTGCAAAACTTGCTATTGGCTCGAAAGCCATCTTTTGGGAAATCGAAAAAACGATTAACGACCGAGTAGTGTTTTTCTTGCTATGTAAAGAATTTTTGTGATGTTACTTAAAGTTTTTAGGAGTGGAAATAAAAAGTTTTCAGCCTGAAATATTCTCAGATTTCTACATAAAAAATAATATTTATTGCAAAGAACCAGTTTTGCAAATAAATACGTATTTGAAATAGAAAAAAAAACTATATTTAGTTCAATAACAAACGTATGGGACTTATTCGTGAAAACGTTCATGTTGGTTTTCCATAAAAACGCTGAAAAATATGTTAAAAATAAAGCTGAACATGACGAAAAACGGCCGAGCGCGTAAGAGTAGTTGAAGAGTGGGGGTAGAGCAGCAGGCAAGGAGAAGCATGACATTCGAAAGCGTCGGCATTTTGAACATGATAGTAATTTCTAAACGTTGTCAGATAATAATTGTAAACCCCCACTCTTCAACTACTCTCACGCGCTCGGCCGTTTTTTGTCATGTTCAGCTTCATTTTTAACATATTTCTCAGCGTTTTTATGCAAAACCAAGATATACTTTTTGAACTATGAAAATTCTACTTTCAAAATCTTAGTAAATTGAAATCGGACCATACCTGTCGCATTCAGATCTGCTGGAAAATTGCATAGTAACATAATCAAATGGCCACAGATCAAAAACTATACATCGGAAAGTTCCTGATCTTCGCACAAATGAAGTTTATATCAATAGCTAATACTGGCCCGAGGATCTACGCTACAACTCAAAAAATAAGCGAGTTAAGAATTTTTGAAAAATCTGCATTTTGGCCGGTTTTTTCCGATTTCCTCTCAAACTAAGGCCGGCCGCACATTTACTACAATCGGATCCTATTGTCTGAAACGATTTCAAATCGGAGCACTAGCGCACACTGCCGACAAAATACGTCCGATTTTATTTGAATGTCACAAGCAGGAATATTTTTCGACCGTGGTAATCAAATTTTCAGTATTGCACATAGATTGACAATTCCTTTTTCTATACTCCCTGTCAAAAACTGACAGAAATAATCGTATGTTTGCGGTAGACTATGCAAAAACAATGTAGGGCTTACCTTCCGGTAGCCGGATCAGACTTTTAATCGGTCCGATTGGTAGGACGCACTGCTCGTGCATCCGAGTCGGACGTCCGATCCGATATCGGATCGTAGGTGTGCGATATGACCGTATAAAATTATAGGTATTTGAGCGTCAGATGCCCTGATCCGACAATCGTTTCAGACAATCGGAACCGATTGTAGGAAATGTGCGGCCGGCCTAAGGGTCTGATCGAGTCGTCCTACTTCTCATTTTCTTCGTCTTTTCATTTTCTACAATTAGTCTATTAACACTATTACGATTACTCTGATAGTTTCATTTTTATAAGCAAAAAACCAAAACAAATTTTTGCATAAAATTGTTAATAACAAAGTTACAAATAATAAAGTCGAGTGAAAAACATATCACTATATCATATGGAACTATTTTACAAACAATGGCGCAGTTGGTTTTCTTCTAACACTTTTTACATGAAAAAATCTCTGTAGCTTGGCCTGTCTTTTTCTCTAAGGTCGAAGATGCGATCAGGAGGAATGAAGGTACGTACGACGATCGGAAAAATCCGTTTCTTGTAAACATTTGTAAATAACGTTCATCACGTGGATCAACGGGCAAATTTCATTGGTGGCAGAGCAAGCAGCGAGTCTTGCAAGTAAAATGTCAATATAACTATGAATTTCTCGACAGTATTTGCATGCTAAAGAGAGAGTTTTGTGAATTTTTGATTTTATCATTCGATTCCTCTTTAAAATTGGAGTAAACTTAGCAAAAAAACCATTTTCTTAGACTTTGTCGATTAGCGAGTTTTGCAAATAATGGCCTCATATAAACAGCTCTCATCCAGAAAGCAAGTTCACAGTAGAGATGGAACAAAACTGTAGATAAAATTTTATCGATCTTATAATAATAAACACACATTTCAAAATTAAAGAAAATCATCTAATATTATTCTTTTGATTGATAACACGTTATTTCATTCATACGGTTACAAAGTAGCAGCTTGAATAATAGTTATTTTGATGCCCTTTCTATTCCAATGACAGAAGTTACAACCCATATCATAACCAAAAAAATTCTGAACAGAAATAGGCCGCCAAAACTTTTAATGGAGCTGTGTCTTACAAAAATCTTCGATAGTTCAACATTCTTCACATTACCATCAACTTAAAATTTCAAAAACGCTTAGAAGACTTGAAAATTTACGGAAAATATGAAAGAGAACCAAATGAAACTATTAACAAAAAACTCAAAACTAATTCAATTCTTCTTCAAGTTTTCATTGGTAGTGAAATTGATGACACCAATTTATTGTGTAAATATAATATTCTACATAATTGGTTCATTCTTATTCTGTATACCTATCTTTTTATAAGTTTTAGAATTATTTATTTGAGATTAAATACCATTTTGCTTTCTGCAACAACTTTACTCTTACATGCCTTATAAGAACAAAGCCATCTAACACAAGATGTACCTACATACTAAAAAAAATAAAGGAATAACTGAAATTCAATTATATTCAAACTAAAGAAAACAGTAGAAGAAATAGATCGTTTGTCAGTTTGTTTTTAGATGTTGCTTTATTGTAAAAATAATTATGAACAGCGAAATTATGGGATAGCTATTTTTGTTAAAAATCACACTATCATTACTGAAAAGCAATATTATTTATCGCAATAATAACAAACATCATATCAAAATTGTGATTCAATTCTCGAACAAAAATGTTTTTCTTCTCTGTCTAGGGATCTGATGATTTGGTTGCCTCCAAGACACCAGCCAACAACACCGAGAATATAAGGACCAGAGACTCTGACCTCAGAGCCGCGTGACGTAGGCACAGCGAGGTACAAGCGAATTCAGCTTCACTGGTTAACCCTACTTTTTTAGTGTTTGTTTACTTCCTCACAGGAGCGACTTGTGTTTTTCTCCCTTGTGTTTTGTGATTTTTTGTAACAGTTCTAATTAGTGTGCTATTTTTGTGTAGTGGTAGTGGTATATCACCGAAACAAAATATTCAAAATGCCATATAGCTGCTGTGTACCGGGATGCCGCGGTAACTATAAAAATGGACCAAAAGTACACCTTTTCCGTTTTCCAACGGATGAAGTAATATCTGCTAAATGGGTGGCAGCTATTCACAGGGAAAATTTTTCTCCATCAAAGTTCTCTAGGGTCTGTGAATTACATTTTGCCAAGGAAAATATAATCACTTGTTCTGCTGCAACGGATTCCAAAACCGGCGAGTATATAACTGTTAGTTTGAAAATTCCTAGACTAAAACACGATGCTGTGCCAACCAAACCCCCAACTTGTCCTTCTTATTTATCAAAAACAATTAAATTTCGCCTGAGTCGTGATGAAAAACTCCGCGAATTAGTAAAAAAAGTTTTGCGAATGCAATTAGAAATAGTAAAATCGAATTTGAAGCTTTTGAGAAAAGATCTTCATATTATGATTTTAAACATTTTCTTAATGTTTCAAACTCATTTCAACTGCCTAAAGGTTGGTTAAAAATAAATGATACTAGTAAAGTCACATTATTCAGATTGAAATATTCTCCTGGGCCTGTAATGACGTACTCTGTAATAATAAGTTCCGATTTAAAAGTCGAAACATTTTTATATGAACGCGAAATACAAGTACTGCGAAAAGACCTTAAACCTGATTCGAAGACTCCCTTTACTTCCCATAATATAAGTGAAATCAAACATTCGTTGCATAATATCGACTAAAATGCTGAAAAATTTGTTCCTGAGAAAAGCGATGAAATTGAAAAAGTTTTAAAACATAGTTCCAGTTTACCTATTAGATTCATTGACGTTGAATATGTTAGATGTTGAGGACAGTTTCCAAAATAATTCATCTTTAGCTGGAGCTTTAGCTTTTTTATCTGAGCAACTGAAATTACGTACATCGAAGAAGGCAAGATATCGAATAACACTTTATCCCAAAGACGTTATCGTACGAATAGTTTTATATGCATACTTATATAATATTCAACAAAATTTTAGATGATTTCGAGGAAACTTTTTCAACAGTTCATAATAAACGGGCATTTGTTACTAAATATATTTTGAAATTTCTTTCAGAAAACGACCATCTACATAATGATAGCAAATGAAATATTTATACAATTCATGAGATTGCAAAAATTGTGATTACCTGTGCAGTAAATACACTCGTTAAAAATAACTGTGGAAAATCAAACGACCGATTAGCGTCATGCAAAATTCGCAAATTGAAGACTTTGATTAGGTACATAAGTTTTGGTAGTAATGGTATTTGCTTTTAAATTTCGTTTTTCCATAATAAAATCGAATGGGGTACAAAGAAGGGCTCAATTGACGAATGGTACTCTCTTTAAACAGAAAACCTTTCAAAAATTTCAAAAAACCTGATACTTTAGCGGTTCGCGTTATCCAACGCACAACGATGTGACTTCGGGTCTGCCAGCCTGTTGTGACGTCACTCGGCAGCATCGAGTCCTTATATTCTCGGTGTTGTCGCACAAGCCCAAATCATTAAGCCAACCAATCAAACTTCATTTTTTGCGAATCGGAGTTAATTTCAATTTAAATTGACACGAAAATCTCTATAATATAGATGCTTCATTATATTTTACGTGCTAAGAATCTATTGTTGCTTTATAAAGCTTAGGTTCGCCTAGAATTGAAGTACTGCTCTCATGTTAGGAGTTCTGCATTGAACACTTCTTGCATGTGCTTGACTCAATTAAGAAAAGACCAATGGGGCTAATAGATGACCTGTCACTGACCTCTCAGTTCAAACATCGAAGAAAAGTTACCGACTTATGTCTCTTTTACAGATATTATCACGGCAAATGTTCTGCAGACATTACCTCCATTATAACACCAGAAGCACAATTTGTTCGTTACACAAGGTATGCAGATAATACACACAATTTTGCTTTAGGGGGAAGTCGGTTAATCATGCGCGGCGGCTAATGATGCGCAGCATATTATCAGTAGAAAATGTCAAGCATTCATTGGAATTGATACTTTTCGTGCCATCTCTTAGAAGATAGTTAAAGTTGCGCAGCCATTTGGGCAATTTTCGCGGCAAACGTGGCTGTCATCGTGTCTGACTACTTTTGTGGTTGTTTACTCTAACTTTTGTGCATGCGAAAAGAAGATTGAAGTTCTTGATAAGGACGTTTTTGTTTGGGTAATTATACTAAAATAATCAATGTGGTTCTAGCTATTATAGGAGTGATTCATCTAAGGTAAAGTATATCCAGTTTTATTTTGGTGAATTTTCATAACCATTAGGTCCATGTCGCGTAATGGTGCGCCATGCGCACAATTAACCAACTTTTGTAATTAAAAGTTTTTGTTATTATTCAGTATAAAATAAAATTTTTTCTAATTAATTTCAGATGCTAAAAGATACCCGCAAAATAAATAACGCCTCCTGGGACGCAGACAAAATGAAAAAAGTCTTGTTATTTGTTGCAAATGTTGGAGCAGTTAGAGATGACGGAAGGATGGTTTGAATGCCAGAATATACAATTCGCAACAGAGAGAAAGACTATGATGGAGGGCGTGATATCAGTGGGTCTCAAATGGGTCCTCATCCCATTTTTACACAGGTCCAAAAAAAGAGTTCAGCGAGTCACGTATTAAAAATGGCAAAACTTATTATGGTGTCACAATAAATGAACTTCTACGATTAGCGTATTCTTATGCAGCAGCTAACAATTGAGCTAGAAAATTATAAATTTTGTAAGCGAAACATGATTGAATTGCTAGCTATCACACCACATTCATCTCATCGCTTAAGACTTTAGATTTAGCATTTTATGGCCCACAGAAAGCTATGCAGGATATGCCTGTGATTTTTGCGACACCTAAACTACAATTTTTTTATATTTTTTTAATGTTCCAACAAATATTATATGTATTCTATAATATTTGTCTTAATTATGCCCGATACACCATATTATATTTACAGATTTATGGTTGCGCACAGTTACCCTGACTGGTGCGCACAAATACCCGCATAGGGTGGATAATCATGCGCATTGTCAGTTTATGTCTAATTTCGTTTTTAAGCTCAGAACATATTTTTTTGTAATATTTCATTCATTGGTGTTATACCATATACAATGAAGAATATCTATGGCAAAATTCAGAATTCTAGATGCTATATTTGAGAAAATATCAACTCGACTTCTTAGGTGCGCACAATTCACCGACTTCCCCCTACTCATCCCAACAGCCAGAACATCAGTCTACCACAGGGGTCGCCATTTTGTGCGGACCGCGAGAACACAGCAACTTGAGTACCTACGTAATTTGATAAGAATGATCGATTTCCAAGGAAATACAGTTTTAAATCACATACATGCAGAAGTTTGCATTGAAAAGTTCTGGATAAAATTTGTGTGTGGTAGGTAATAAATATCCAGAACTACAAAAATTAGCTTCGAAACTTCTTAATTCATTTGGGTCAACATATATTTGTAAAACAGCATTTTCGAAGATGAACTTCATTAAGAATGAATTTCGATCTCGACTTATCGATGAACATCTCTAAGATTTAATGTCAATAGCTTGCACAACATTTTTTCACAATTTTCCTCCAAACATCAGATATATAAAAACTTTCCTGTTATTTCCGTAATTACATTTGTTTTAGTTATTAACGTAACAAGGCCGATATGTAGCAAATAACGGATGAGGTTTGATATTGTATAAATATATACCGAATCCGTTATTTGCGTATCGGCCGTGTGTCGTTAAAAATTTTTTGTAATCCCGTTGAAAGATTATTTTTTGATTCCGAAGAAAGAAAAAACTCCGTACCTCGCAATTCTAAAGAAAAATCCCAACGTCGTGCACTCTGTTGTCACGGAACAATTTGACAGTTTTATAAACAACGTCAGTTTTTTGTGTTCCCAGTTCGATTTAACGACGACCATTGATGAAATTGATGAAATTGAGGAACAAAATCAAATCCCTTTAGAAATATTGGGAGAATCATGTGCAGTGCAGCGAGTGTTGATTAACTGCCGAAAATAACTCAAGAGCGATATCAAAAAGAATATGAACATTTTGAAATGTGGCGTAAAAGCAAGAATTTTAAAGGTGGTTAATGAAGATGTATTATTAGCCTATGCGAAATGAAAATCAGAGGTTTAATCTCCCAACTCGCTGTGGACCAAGATTTCAATGTTGTTATTGTAAGCAGAATGATGTTTCGAAATAAATTTTGAACAAGTGATTTCTTAACGGCCGCCGGCCGTTATGAAATTATAACGGCCGGCGGCCGTTAACACTGACTTTTCAATTGTCATCTGAATACCGTTAAATCAAAATAACAGTATGGGATTACGAAAAATAGATTTAGTTTTCTATAAAATGCGTTTCCGAATCGAACCGCAAACCTATGGAACATACTACCGTCGAAGGTGTTTTCGATTTGCTATAATTTGCAGCGATTTGAATCCAGCATAACTCGCCATTTGTTGAAATGATCTCTGGGCACTTGAGGACATGAACCATCAAAATTTTTTAGGGTATTGCTGGGGTCAATGCTACTCTTCTACCCTGGGTCATAAGACTCACGGTTGAGGAGATATAATCACCCAAAATCCCGCCTATGAACCCTCTTGAGTTTGTAATGTGTGCTTGTTCAAATAGTTTATAGTATTTATTCCAATCGAAAGTATCAACAATTGAGATCTTCATTTTCTTCTGAAAAACTTTCAAAAATAGTAGCAATGGTAACCCCAGTAAAAGTTGCCCAGGTGAACACTCAACAAGCTAAGGGGGCGTCAGGCGCCTTATCGCCAGGATAAACTTGGAAGTGTTGTTGATCCAAGAATCTTGGACCAACAGGGGGCAGATCAGAGGACTGCCGAACAGAGAAGGTAAGGTAATCTGGGATGTCAGGTGTGACAACCAGAGCTTGCATTCTGATCAGAAACGATTATATTATATCTGACTTTCAGAATTTATGACGAGGGACTCCACACAGGACACTCACTCCTCGACATAGTAATAGCCTCAGGATACTCTGCTGGAGATGGGCAAGCACCACAGTATAGAGGCTACACGACTACTGCAGCAGGAGCAATCTACCCCTCCTGCTGGGCTGCGATGCCAACTCGCACAACACCATCTGTAGTCCAAGCAACGAAGGAAAATCAGAGGAAATAATTCATGTAGAAGCCAAGTTTGGCATAGTTATAGGGGAAGGTATTCTTAACAACATATTGAAAGTAATGAGGGGTAGGAATGGGGCTAACGTTGGGGGGCTCTATAGGTCCTGTTTTTCAGTTTTTCGTTAATAACTACTATCCCTAGCGGTTGTTGTACTAAATTACTAATGTACTAAATTAATCATCCACGCCTACCAATCCCAATACCAATTTAAAAACTTCTTCGCTTGATAACCTTTTTAACGGTATGCTACACATTGATTAAAAAAATGTCTGCTTCAAATTATAGATATTCCTTTGAAGGGCGGAAATCGTTAGGAGTTGATAAGAAAAACAATTGTATTTTTATGATCCTTTATTTAAACAAAATCTAAACTACTATCCATAATTTAATGCCTTACTGGTCTCTAGTTACACATTTTGTCAAACTGTTCTCCACTGTTCCTAATGCACGCACGACACCTCTTTCTTACTTTAACCGTTACCGTAGCTAGTTATTTGTTGAAGCAGAAGTATTTCCTTTTTTTCGAACAAAATGTGTAACTAGATAGCGGTTAATGTATTAAATTATTGATAGTAGTTTAACTTTTGTTCAAATATTCGATCAGAGAATCACATTTCGTTCGAACGAAAAAGAAAAATAATTCTGTTTCAACAAATAACTCGCTACCGTAACGGTTGAAGTAAGAAAGAGGCGTCTAGCGTGCATTAGGAAAGCAGTTTAGGAGAACAGTTCGAACAAAATTTGTAACTAAAAAACAATTAGTATTAAATTATTGTTAATGGTTTAACTTTTGTTCAAACGAACGATCATGAAAATAAAATTGTTTGTCTCACCTGTTATTCCTGACGGAATAACAGTAATTTGAAGCAGAACTGTTTTTTCAATCAATTTGTAGCATACCGTTAAGAGCTTATTAATTAAAAAAGTTGTTAAAAGAAAATGACGATCTAAATTGTTACTTTATTGTACATTGCATTTCGAAATTGATTAATTTTCACAAAATTACTAATTTTGTGACATAAAAATCCTCGTATGACCCTTTGGTACTGTCAGTTGGGATGAACAAGCATTACGGAATATTAAATAAAAAAAATGGTGCTTCCGAATACATTAAAAAAAAACTTAAGAGGGTTTGAAGGAGGGATTTTCGGTAATTTGAGAAAAAAAATTTGAAAGATATATCTCCTTAGCCGTGGATCTCAGGATCCAGGGTTCAATGGAAAAAGGTGACAAATGACCTCAATAATATCCCAAAAAATGCTGATAGTTCACGTGTCGAAGGTTTCACATTTTCCGAGAGTTTCTCATAAAAACAAATATTTCTGATAACTTTCGGAGTATACTTTTTTAATGTAGGTTGCTGTTAAAAGCACTATAAACTCTCTCATTTTTGTAACACAAAATAAACAATGATTTATCAAAGTTTGAATCACGTGACTTATAATTCTTCTTTTTTACAATTAGAATTTATAGAGTAGCGTGGTATGTTCATGTCTGATTGATAAAGTTTTCTTTTGTAGTCATTGGGACTGAGGATAAGGTTATGAAAGCCTCGAAATCGATCAGCTCGAAAAGTTGATTGACGGTGGGAAATACCTAAAAGACTTGTAGTCCGGGAGCCAGTAACAGATCTACATGACCAAGTTCCTCTCAAGCGATATTTAGTGGAATGCATCAGAGAGTTGTATCATAAAGCTTAGTGAACGTCAGCTACGGTTCCATGGGTGGAATGAGTGTCGGTAGCCTCATTGAGAATGAAAAAAAAAATATATATTCAATCATTTCCTCCTCAATAAAATACGCTTCAATGATCTAAGTCAGTTATACCGATGATTTGGCTACAAAGGCTCTATTGTGTTATGGGGTTGGAGTTTTGAGTAGAATCCTAATAAATTTAGTAATTTTCAATTCAATTTAGTAGCCTAGTATTCTCAATGAAAATCTAGTATTCTCAACCAATATACGCAATTTTGTTTTGTGCGCTGCGCTCAGCTCTGTATTTTGTTTTCCTTACTCTAGTCGTTCTTTGACGTTTCGTTTAGACATTTTAGAATAAATCAATAAATTATATAATAGTAGGGAAGTCAAGCAGGGATTTTGGGATTTACTCAAGCGTGGCAGAATAACGTATTGGGGGCAACCTTGCACCCTGTTAAGTATCCCCACCATACATGAACCCTTGATATGGGGGCGTTCGTCTAGGGCAGCCGATCAGATTAGTAAAAAGAAAATCGATCGTTCGAAAAACTCGAACGCGTCAGACTAGGGCAAGGTGAGTTGATTACATGCAGAAGAGTATGCATTTTACTAATCTGACGATTTGCACGTGACCTAAGGAAAATGAGACTCACAAAGTTGCAAAAAGAAAACGTCACCTTGACATTTTCGAGCACGGTTATAGTTATTAACGTAACAAGGCCGATATGTAGCAAATAACGGATGAGGTTGGATATTGTAATCCGAGGCGCAGCCGAGGATTATAACTAACCGAATCCACTATTTGCGTATCGGCCGGGTATCGTTAAAAATTTTTCGTAATCCCGTTGAAAGATTACATTTTGATTCCGAAGAAAGAAAAAACCCCGTACCTCGCAATTCAAGAAAAATCCCAACGTCGTGCACTCTGTTGTCATGGAACAGTTTGACAGTTTTATAAACAACGTCAGTTTCTTGTGTTCTCAAGGTAGCTTTAACGACGACCATGGATGAAATTGATGAAATTGAGGAACAAAATCAAATTCCTTTAGAAATATTGGGAGAATCATGTGCAGTGCAGCGAGTGTTGATTAACTGCCGAAAATAACTCAAGAGCGATATCTAAAAGAATATGAAAATTTTGAAATGTGGCGTAAAAGCAAGAATGTAAAGGTGGTTAATGAAGATGTATTATTAGCCTATGCGAAATGAAAATCAGAGGTTTATTCTCCCAACTCGCTGTGGACCAAGATTTCAATGTTGTTATTGTAAGCAGAATGATGTTTTGAAATAAATATTTGAACAAGTGATTTCTTAACGGCCGCCGGCCGTTATGAAATTATAATGGCCGGCGGCCTTCAACACTGACTTTTCAATTGTCATCTGAATACCGTTAAATCAAAATAACAGTATGGGATTACGAAAAATTTTTATTTTTATTTCGAAGGAAATGTCACGATTTTCTTTTACATTTTTGAATATCGATGATGAGTTTTGGTCTCGTACGGTCACCCCCACCATGCAAACCGGCAGATTAACTTACCTTAGTTATCAGAGTCATGTGGGGTTCTATAAACTATTAATATTTGACGCGATCGAGTATTTCTATATAAAGATTTTTCCGTTGTGTGAAATGGCATACATCATATAACCTTTTTTAGCATCTTATCTTCACAATCCAAAAGGTCTCCACGACGCTCGAGTAAATCACGTCCATTAAGCTGGCATTGTCAACATAGCGGAATCAAATTTAGTATAGTT
>JARQZK010003278.1:0-19467 GCA_030704885.1 Cynegetis impunctata
ATCGGCTTCGGCGTAGTTGAGCAAAAATTTGGCCTTTTTAGGTGGTTGGCGAAAGCTTCCGCCTTATCGGCTTCTGTGTAAACTACCCCCTCTCTCGCCATGGATGGGGGGTTTTGGGCATCGACTTTTTTAAAAAGGGGAATTTTTTTGGGGCCATTTTCCAGAGAGGGGGGTCATCTTCTTTTAGCGAGCCCGTTTCTTTGCTGCCCACATAGCTTTTTGGGGTGTGCAATGGGGGGCTTTTTTTCACTTCGGCCATTAGGCGACGGTTTTTTTCTTGAAGTTTTTCCGGGCCCCCCACGTCCGCTGATGGCGCCCCCTGGCGTTTTTTTTCCCCCCTGATCAACGCCATAACCTCGTCAGGAGGCCTGTTCTGGAAAAAGAGGACGGTGACTTGTACGGCTGCATTCCCCAATTGATCGGGAGGAAGCTCCTTCAAAATTTTTCCACGGCAGGGGAAAAACTGCTCTGGGGCCCCCAAAAGGGGGGTTTTAAATTTTTTCTCGGAAGTGCCCCTTTTGAAGTGGTCAGTGGGGGGGGCCCCCAACAAGTCTTTCGTCATCTGCGGGGGGAAAATTTTCTCCTTCGGGGCAGGTGCCAAAGAAATAGAAGAACAGGATCATGGTTGAAGGGGGGTTTTCGCTCAAGGTTTTTAAAATTTCAAAAAGGGGAAAAGTGTGATTTCCTTCAGGATAATTTGTGTCCAGGACGCCCCCTTCGCCCAAGTTGTTGTAGTGAGTCGGCTCTAGTGGACCATCGACTACCACGCCCCTCTGTCGTCGGCTTTAGGCTCAAGAGTTTTCCCCGGGGGGTTTCGCCCTTCTGCTGGGGCCCCTGACTGATGTTTGGGGGTTGAGGTCGCCACCCCACAATCTTTTCGAAAATTGGGGGCTGAGAATTGTATCCAGGTGGGTTTTTCCCAAAAGTTGTGGGGTTTGGGGGGTTGTTCACCGATTTTTGAGCCTGAGGGGTTCCCCCCCAATTTTCGGTAACTATCTCTACGGCTCGCCTCCAGGTTCACCAAGTCCCCCGTGACGGCGGCGTGAGGGGTCCAATTTTCGCCCCATTTTTGATGGCGGTACCGCCCCCCTTTACGTCCTTCGGTCTTTTCCCGTACGGGATAAAATTTTTGGGGATTTTTTGCAGTGTCCGGGGCTTTGAGGTGAGTCTTTTTTTACCAAAATGACATCCACTTCATTTCTCTCTGCGAACTTTTTTCAGTTTTCCCCAAAACCCCTTTTCGCGGGACCATTTGCTTTCCCCGAAAAGCAATGTAAAAAAAAAAAGGGTTTTTAGCTTCCTTCTTTCTTTTAATGATTAGGAGAAAAACTGCAATTATATCTGGCAGGCAGGCTGAAGATAGCTGCCGTGATTTTTTTCGGGAGTTTTTTGGCCGTAAAAAGGGGTGACGTCATTTTCCCGGAAAATTTTAAAAAGGCATGAATTTCTCCATGTTGAAGCCCGAAAGCATCTTAAAAAAAATTTTTGAGAAATTTTCGTTCTGGGGAAATTTTCCCCGGTTTTTCTGCTGTTTTGGATTTCCCTTTTGGGGGGGGCGGCGGCGGGGGGAATGTTTGCTGGCGTTGCGACAGGTTTTGCTTTTTTCCCGGGGTTTCAACAGCTGGATTCACCATCTTGGAGTAGCTAACCCCCGGGACAGTCCTGGATGCCTTGAAGGGGGCGGCGTTGGGTCTTGGTCCTCGGTGGGGGGGGGGGGGAAAGCTGGACATCCGGGTTTTGTTTTTGGGCCAGGGGGCCCGGGGGTTTGCCCCATTTTCTGGCTCAGTTTTTGGGTTTTTTGCGGGGTTTACGCTGTGGTGCCCTTTTTTCCCCCTTTTAAAAAGCAGCGAGGGGGTCCTTTTTCATTGGTTTTTCCCCCTATGAAACCTTTTTTTTTTTTTTTTACACTTGTGGCATTGGCCCCGCTCCGGTCTTGGCTTTGGGGTTTTTTCTTGCACTCGGAGGGGAAGGACATGCGTCATCTGAAAATCGCTTGGACTTCCCCCTTTTTTCCCCCAGTGAGAGTCACCTTTTAGCAATGGCAATTTTGGGGGGGTTTTTCCGGGCCCACGTCTCCTTTTGTAACCCCCAGGGGGGGGGTAGTTCTGGAGTTTTTTTCCTCCCCAAAACCTCTGCTACGGCACCCCCCTTGGTAAATTCCTCAGGACAACTTTTGAAAAGGCTTCTCCTCTGGGGGGGGACGTGTGGTAGGGAACCCCCAAAAATCAAAAATTTGTTTTAAAATTTCCCCGGGGAAAAAAATCAAAAATTTTTTAAAAGGGACTGATACTGATCCCGTCTCTGGGTGTTTTTTTCCCCCTTTTCCCCCAAATTTAACTTCTCGGCGGACAGTTTTTGGGGCCCCCATTCTCGTCCCCAAAAAATCTTTTTTCCCCCCTTTACTATTGGGGGGGGGGATTTTGGGGTTTTTTGGGGGGGGTTTTGGGGGGTGCCTGCTTTTGGGGGGGCTCCTTTTTGGGAGGAGGTTTGTTTTTTATCGGGGAAAAATCCATCTTTTTCCAACACTTGGAAAAATTTTTTTTCACTGCCACTGGGGTTGGGGTTTTTGGGGGTTTGAATTTTTTTCCTTTTTTCCCCCGTAAAAAGGGAGACTTTTGCGTTTTCAGATGTCCCCCTTTTTTGGTCTGGGCACGGCAGATGTGGATGGAGTATCTGCTGGGGGTATTTTTTTCACTCCTGTGCATTTTCGGGGGGAACGTGGAAAAAAGGGGTATGTAAAAGATTATTTTAGTGGTTTTACTCAATGAGTTAAACCACTCAAAGTCATTGGGTCGGCATGACTGCACTCTGATAAGAGCACAGTCACTTTAAATTAAAAAAAAGTTTTCGATTGGGCGTGGCTTCAAACTCGAACTCAAAAAAATTTTAAAGTCACCAAGAACTAAGATTTTTGCAAAATTTTACAATTTCCCGTGCACACAGAAAAAAAAGTTCCGTATGCCGAAACTTGCACCTACAATTTCGAAGTTCAAAACCCCCAAAAAATTGGGACTCAGGTTTCCAAAAGTGGGGGGGTTTTTCCTTTTTCGAACTTGCGGGGGCTTGGGCCCAAAAACCTTGTAAAAATTTCAAATTCAGCTGTTTTTCAAAAAGAACATTTTTCCTTGAAAAAGAAACAATAGAAATTTATTCCAAGAAGGCGTGGCTTCTGCTCGTACTTAAAAAATTGCTTGCTCGAAAAATTTGGGGAAGGCTTCCGTTCGATCTCGGAAATATTTATTCCTTGTTCTGAAAAGAACACAGTTTGATTCAAAAAAAAACCGAATAATATTTCCAAAGAACTTTTTTTGGGTTTCCCGGCCCCCCCTTGAACTTAAAGAATTGTCGCTTGTATTTTTCTAAAATCGATCTCTCTGTTTGGTACGTTGACTCGCTCGGGGGTCTGGCTGGGAATGGATGCCCTTTTTTGATTCCGCCATTTTTTTCCCCCGCTTATAAAAACCGTACCCCGGGCGATTAATTATATCCTAGTCCTTCATTCCCGTGAAGGTGCTTTTATTTCCTTTAATCTTTAAATAGCACGTGGAGATTTTTTTTCGAGTATTCAACTGGGGGCGCGCTCTCTTGTTCGAATATTTTATAAACTCCTGCAAATTATTCCAGTAAAGTAAGTAATCCGTATATAATCGGGTTTGATTTATTGATTCAAGCATCATCTGTTCACATATATTAAAAGTCTTTCTCTCGCAGGATATATTCCTTTTTAAAAGACTATGGTTGTCTCCTTATATCGTTTCATCTCCTTTTCAAATTACAACGGTGCAAAAAGGAAAAATTTCCCTCCTAAATTGATTTATTTGCGATATCTCGGAATATTAAAAAATACGATTAATATGCACCAATTTTCCCCCTCTCCAAATTTTACCACGTGTTCGATGAAGGATATATATTATACTTTTAAAAACCCCGCCTACTGTGGGAGATATGTTGGGAATATTAATAATCGGATATTATCGGACAAATAATATAGATAACCGTGATGAAAAAGGGCGTTTCGTTTTCTATGTAAAAGAATAATAACCCCAAACATCAAAAAGCTGTCTCGCCGTATCGTAGATTTTTTAAAGTATACATGAAACCCCCCAAACCCAAATTTTAGAGCGATTTTTTTTAATTATAACATTACCGTCACGTATTTTTTATAAAAAGACGTCGTGCATCGGAACTACCCTTTTTTTTTTAAAAATTTAAATTTTTTTTCCCCGGGGGGATGGGCCCCCCCTTTAAACCCCCGCTCTCGATGGGGGTTTAAAAAGGCCCCTTGAAATTAAAAAACCCGGCGTTCCCCTTACTTTAGTTACACTCGTAGCTCCGCCCTTTTTCCCCACTTTTTGGCCCCCGAGTTACGCGATTGGCGCATCTACGGAGACTATATAACTGCTGCTACAAAAGGGGTTTTTTGAGGCACTATTCGAGGGAAACCCCCGGGGGACGAGATACGTACTCTTTTTATTCGATTTTATCACATTTTTTCAACATTTTTAGGCAAAAAGGGAAAGGGGGAAAAGGGTTTAAAGGGGAAAAGGCAAAGTCCGGTACCCCTGCGGGATTTCCCCGTTCCCCGTAGGACGTATTTTTTTGACTTCTACGTAAAGGAAACTACGCCGAACGCGTTTGGAGCCGGAAGGGTCCGGTATACTTGGCAGCCGGGCATGGAATATCTAGCCGCCGAAGTTCTAGAATTGGGGGGGGAAAAGCAGCTCGAGACAATAAGAAAACCCCGTATAAATTTTCCCCCACATTCCAGTTGGCCATCAGGAAAAAAAGAAGAGTTGAACAAGCTGGGTGTCGGGGGGGACCATTGCCCAAAAGGGGGGGTGCTCCCCCCTATCCAGGCCGTACTGTTTTCCCCCGAAGACCGAGAAAAAAATCGTAAAAATTTTTTTAAGTCCCCCAAAAAAAACGTTTTGCATATAAAGGCCCTTTTCAGGGGGCCCCAAAAAATTTTTTATCCTATTCTAAAGTTTCATTTTTTTCGGAGGCGACAAATACGAACGAAGATGATTATATAATTCGTTCTCTTTTCCCCCCCGGGGGGAAAGGAAATACATAACGTTCGTCCATGCGCTCCTGCTGATAGGCTCCGGCGAAGCGTCTTACTCCCGGATCTGACTGTTGTTCATACAAAAAAAATACGTGCGATTGACAATTGAAAAAATATATTACCCCGATATTTTCTTATATTACGGATTTATAACGGGGGTTTTTAAATAGGAAGGGGGTATATATATATATATATATATATATATATATATATTTTTTACACACACACTTTTTGTTTATAGATGATTTTTCTATATTTTATGTGATAAACAATATCGTTTTGGAAAAAGCTCCATAAAAACTTTGGGGGTTTTTGGGGCCGTTCGGAAGTAACGGCAGAGTTTAAAATTTTTTGGGCCCCCAAAAAGGGCCGATGTTGAAAAGTGCCGCGGCGGTTGACGATATGCGGCCGACGAGTTTAACCTCCCCCAAACCCTTAGGGTAGGGCCTTTTACGTTTTAGGGCATAGAAAAGACGTCCATTGCGGTGACGGTTTTCCTCTTTGCGTGCTGGTGTAAAATGACCGCGTCCCCCGATAAAAGTTTTTGAAAACACCTTCAGTAAAGCCTCTTTGTTTCTTCGTAAATTTAGACCCCCGGGAAAAAACGTTTTACCCCTTTTCCCCCTCTTTGGGGCCAAAACCCCCCAATGGCGGGCTTTTTTTTTTTCCCTTTTGGGAAATTTTTTTTCCCTTTTTTAGAACTTTACGGTGACGTTTCGCGCCTCCTTTTCCTAATCCTTTGCCCCCCTTTTTCCTCTTCCGGTCATGTTGCTCTCTATAGGTATACTACTTCTCGGTCAGGGGCGATCGTCGAAGAATGAGTTGTCGCAAAGGGGAAAAAATTGTCCATATATTTATAGATTCTCGTAGGGCCCCCCCCCCGCTCCGCCGTCGTGGCCAATTTGTAACCTAGGGGCCCCCAAACTCGCCTCGCTCGCATTTTATAAATATATCCCACAGAAGTTTTAGGCGGCATCCATTCTGAACAGCTGTCGGCCGAGTTGACATCGTTTTTAATTAAAGCCCAAAGGCCCCGTACGAAGCAAACAGCCAGAAAATCGACGGGCGGTTAAAGGGGTCCTCGTAAGCAGTTGGCGACCAAGGCGGCGAGAAAGAAACGCTCCCGCCACCGGGGGCGTGAAGAAGCCCCATCGTTATCGCCCCGGTACCGTTGCGCTTCGAGAAATTCGACGTTATCAGAAGAGCACCGAATTACTGATTTTTGTAAGCTTCCGTTCCAGAGATTGGGGGCCGCGAGATCGCGCAAGATTTCAAGACTGACCTTCTTTTCCCAAAAAACTCCGCCGTTAGGGGGGGTACAAAAGGCTAGGAGGCATATCTGGGGGAAAATTTTTCCCCGGGGGCACGAACCTGTGCGCTATTCACGCCAAGGAAAAGTAACCTTTTAGGGGCCCAAAAGGGCATCCAGCTCCCCCCTCGCATTCAAAAGGGGAACGGGGGTTTTAAAGCGGGGGCCCGTTTCCCATCGACGGAAAAAATTTTCTAAATCGGTTTTTTTCCCCAAAACCCCCAATACTTGTAAAAAAATATCATTTCATCTAACGAGCGCTCTCGATAAAAAACTTTTCTTCCGATTGATAGATATTAAGGGCCATTTACCAAAAAGTAATAACGCGTTTTTGAACTACTTATCCGCGTTTTTTTGTGTCGTTTTTAAAACGAATACATGGGGGCGAGTCCGAAGGGTAATTGCTCGTTTTCGCAGAGTTCGAAAACCCCAGGTATTTTTTTTTTTTCTCCCTTTTTTTTGGGTTGGGAAAAAATTAAAACGGGACTTTTTCCGGGGGTTTTTATCTCGAAATTATCCGACGTTACGTACCCCACGGTAAGGAGGGATAACTGACAATTGAACGTCTATCGGAGAGGTTTGTCGATATAATGTTATACGGTGAAGTACATGATATTAAATCGTTAATTTTGTGGTTCTGAAAAAAACCCCATTTATAAGAAAACCCCGGGGGAAAGCACGTCGAGGTCCCCGTGAGGGGGCTTTTTTTTCGAGCTGGTGTACTTCGTGACGGCTTTGGTTCCTTCGCTGACGGCGTGCTTGGCTAATTCCCCCGGGCAGAAGGAGACGGCCCGGGCCCCCTTTGTATTTCTCTGCTCGTGATAGTCGACCGTTTGTTATAGTGGGCTAATCGGCTAGTTTCCCCGGGGGCGATTTCTCGAAAAAAGGGGCATTCACGAAGCTGTTCATGATGCTCATCGCCTTGCTGAAATGCCGGAAAACCGGATGAACTTGCTTTTAAAACTTTGTAGATATAGATTGCGTAGCTCTCCTTCCTCTTAGTTTTTTTTTTTCTTATCGCTCTTCGATATGTTCTTTTGGGCTTTGCCCGCTTTCTTCGCGGGGCCTTTTTCCCCCAGTCTTGGGCGGGATTATGCTTCGATGTCTGGCCCGCCCGAATGAAAAACGCCCCCTAAAAAAAACGGTTTTTTTGAGAAACGTAGGTTCGCGCCTAAAACCACGCCCCCCGCTGTTCGCAATTGTAGCTACGGCCCCCCCTTTGGGCGATCGGGGGTTTTCCCCGTTTTGGGGGTCTTATTGCGATGTACGAACGAAACCAAAAAGTCACGATAGTTTGTATATTTCAGATTTTTTCCCCCCAAAATAAACGTGTGTTTTTTAAAAAACGGTGGGCGTTATCCCCTTGGGGCCCCCCCCTAGCTTTTCCCCCAAGCGGGGTTCCGATCCCGCAGGTAGAATACCTCGCGGACGTTCGATCGGGCGGGACGCTTTGTTTCGATGCCGATCATCGAGATAGGACGTATCGGACGTACCGCGAGTCAGACATGGACGAACGGACAATCGCTATTGGGGGATACCTGCTCGATCCCACATCGCCGCGCGATCGTACGGCCAGTCCGGAAAAGTCAAAAAACCCCCCCTATCAAACGACGAGACCCATCGGGTCTAGGAGGGCCCCCTTTTCGAACGACGATGCCCCGCTAGGAATCGGCGTCGTTCGAATTAACGAAGAGCATATATTCGAACTTCGCGTACGATAAAATTTTTTTCTCACCTCTGACGGTAACAGGCCAACCCGTACATGCGGAGACGGCGGCATTTTTCCCCCTATCGGGGTTTTTTTCCCCGTCGTTTCTCCCTTCAGAGCCAATTCCCGTACGAAGGGGCGGCCCCAAAAAATCTCGCTGTACGACCACCATTTTTCCCCCACGGGCCCCGGGGGGGCTAGGCAGTACCGAGTAAATTTAACGCTTACCGCCGGGAACTCTATTCGAAAAAGAAAAGATCGAATTATTCGCGAGGCGCCCCCCACACACGCTTCCCCGGAGACGAAATTTGCTGCTAGTACGTCGTCGAGACGAAAAACTATCGACGCTATTGACCTATCGAAACTCTCTGTCGATCGACCGTATTCATTCAATATGTTTTTAAAAATTTAAAGAGGCTAGCGCGCTCCGTCGTATGACAGATTCTGTCGACATCTCGCGGGGCAGTCCCACGATTTGTATTCCTCATCTCCCATTCGAATTTTTGGGCAACGATTTGGGGGCGGATTCGTAACTCCCAAAAATATATCTCTCTAGAAGACTCAAACACGTTCAATATGTCCCCCGTAGAAGTTTTTTCCGACAGCGTTCCAAACGACGAAGGTGAAGAAGGGTGCCGAGAAAAAAAGTCGCCAAAACCGCCAAGCCTTTCTCACCCTCCCCCCTCCGACATGGTGGGGAAAAAAGCTATCAAAGGCCTGAAAAAAAAGGGGCGGGGGTTTTTTTCCCCTGCAGGCGATCAAGAAAAAAATCGCTGGCCCCAAATTTTTAAAGGGAGATTCCGAAAAAAAAGGGTCCGTTCATCAAGAAGTAAACTCAAAAAGGGGGGAATTCCGGCTCTCTAGTGCAAACGAAGGGAAAGGGCGCCTTTCCCGGGGTTTTTTTAAAAAAAACTGCCCAGCGGCGCTTCTGCTAGGGAAAACCGAAAAAAGGGTAAAAACCAAAAAAGGGGTCCGCAGACAAAAAAAAAAAAAATCCGCCTCGCCCCCCAAATCATTATCGACTGAAAAGAACAAACCGACCGGCGCTACAAAACCCCGAAAACCTGCCGCCGACAAAAAGATGAAAATAACTAAGTCGCCGTCCAAGGCGAAGAAATCCGCGAAGTCACCCATAAAAAAAAACCCAAGGCCCCCAAGCCAAAAAAAGTAAAGGGCCCCTCGCGGTCCTTCAAAATCGAAGAAGGTGGCGTCCCCCAAAAAAAAGGGGGAAAGGGTTTTAATTTTTTTTTTTTTTTTTTTTTTTCCCCAAAAATTTTTTCCCCCCTTTTTCCCCCCCCCCCTTTTTAAAAAAAAAAAAAAAAAATTCCCCTGAATCGGCCCTTCTCAGGGCCCCCAATTGACCTAACCCCTATAATGTTTTTTCTATTACGGCTCCCCGGGGAAACATTTTATGTCGACTAGAAAACCTTTTTTTGACTTAAAACCCCCTTTTACCCCAAAACCCCCTTAATATCGGCGATTACTATTCCCCCCTCTAATTGTAATTCCCCTCTCGATCTGCTCCCCTCTGTACGCGATGCACTTCGCGAATTAAAATTTTTTTTTTAAAATTTGGGGGTTTTTAAAAATTTGGTATACGGATTCGGTTGATTTGAGGCGCTTTTTTTAAAAAGCGCTCCCCCCGCATTCCTCATGCATTTCCCCCTTATTTACTTGGAGATAAATTATTTTTTTACTATTAAATTCGATATGCTTATGCGTGTATTTTCGGAAAAAAAAATTTAATTCTTAGAATCTCATCTCGACGGGGGTTTCATTTCGCGCTCGAATAGAAAAGGCTTTGGTTTTTTTCAGCTCTGCTGTTTTACGTTTTTTTTTTTGGGTCTATCTAGATGGTGAATTGTTTTTTTAAAAAGTTTGCACGTTCGGGGGGCCCCGAATTTCGAAAAAATCTGATTTTTTATGTATCGCAGCCTTTTCCGACACTTTTTTTAGGAAATTGACTTTAAAGGGGGTACTACGAAAATTTAAAACCCTTGTTCATTTTAATTTTTTTTTCAACATGAATCAATTTTCGCGCGCGCGCGTGTGTTTTGTGGGCGCGGGGGTGTCCTCGCAATGCGTAGCAATGCTTTTTGGAGAGTAGAAGGCGGAGGCAAGTATAAGGCGGGGGGTTTTGGTGGGGTGCGCTTTCTAACGAACCACTATTTTGGTCGAAAAATGTCGGTACTCGCACGAACAATCAGACTTATAAGTGCTTAATGTCCATTAAGGGGTTTTTAAAAAAAAAGTCAATATTTTTACTAGTTCGTAATGGTCCCCTAAAAATTTTTGGGGGTGCGTACGTTTCATTTTGGGGCCAACTTTAGATCCTGAGCCTGTACGATGCTTTTTTTAGATTAGTTCTTATCTAACGGCCCAGTCCCCAAAAATTTTAAAAGGGGAAAAAAGATGGTCGGGTCGAAAGTCTATTTTTTGAAAAAACTATTTATTTCTTGAAATTTGCAGTCGACCGGAGGTTTTTTTACAGGTTCCTATTTGGGTAGCCTGAAGGTAAAAAATCAGTTCCTTGGGCTTACTGCTGATGATCTTTTTCCCCCCCAAAGGGGGCCGAAAATCACCTGATCCAATGAAAAAACGCCGAATTGTGACCAACGTTTCCGCCCAAAAAAAAAGTACAGTCCTCCCCTATTTCGTGGGGAAAAACCCCCAAAAAAAAACCCCTGGGGGGGGTGCGGCTTCGAAAAAAACCCGCACCTCTAAAAACCTGTCTCTGTCGCCCCTTCTCTGTTACGGGTCGCAACAAATGATAACTTTTGGACCTAGCGAGTATATTTTTTGCCCCCTTTTACCAGTGGGCCAGTGCAAGTTTTTTCCCCCTTTAAATTTTTACTCTCGATTATTAGTTTAACCCTATCGGTGAAAATTTTTAAAAAAAAGTTGAATACCTAGTGATCTCTTGATTCCGCCATTCTTTTCCCTGCTTATATACCGTAGCCGGGATTAATTATATCCTAGTCCTTCATTGCGTGAAGGTGCTTTTTTTTTCCATTAATCATTATAGCACGTGGAGTTTATACGAGTATTCAACTCGTGTCGCCGCTCTCTTGTTCGAATATTTTATGACTCCTGCTATTATTCCAGAAAGTAAAATAAAAAGTATATAAAGGGTTTGATTTTTTTGATTCAAGCATCATCTGTTTTACATATATTCAATGTCTTTCTCTCGCAGGATATATCCTTTTATGACTAGGTTGTCTCCTTATATCGTTTTTATCCCTTTTCAAATTACAAAAGGTGCTAAGGAAGTTTCCCCCCCAAAAATTTATTTATTTGGGGATATCTCGGAATATTAGATACGATTAATTTTGCACCAATTTTTCCCCTCCCCCTAATGACCACGGGGTTCGTGAAGGATATATATTATACTCTTTACCTCGCCTACTGTGGGAGATATTTTTTGGGAATTTTAAAAAATCGGATATTATCGGACAAATAAAAACTAGAAAAACCCTGATGATATTTTTGTTTCTTTTTCCCCTTTTTTAAAAAAATAATAATCTAAACATCAAGAGCTGTCTCGCCGTATCGTAGATGTAACGTAAAACATGTACCCCCCAAACCCAATTTTTTAAAAACGATATTTTTTTAATTAAAAACATTACCGACACGTTTTTAAATTTTTAAAAACGACTCTTTTCATCGGAACTACCCTTTTTTTTTTAAAAAATTAAAATTTTTTTTCCCGGGCATCGGCCCCCTTAACCTCCGCCCCGATGCTTTTAAAAAGGCTCTTGTAATATGAACCCGGCTTTTTCCATTACTTTAGTTAAAAATCGTAGCTCCGCCCTATTGACGTTGGCTCGATTTAAAAGCGATTGGCGCATCTACGGAGACTATATAATGCTGCTACGAGGGTTTCGAGGCACTATTCGACGGACCTCGGTACGAATACGTACTCTTTTTGATTCGTTTTTTTCCCCCATTTTTTCAACATGTCAGGCAGAGGCAAAGGGGGGGAAAAGGGTTTAAAGGGAAAAAAGGAAAAACCCCCGGCCCCCGCCGTGCGGGATTTTTATTTCCCCCCTAGGACGTATTCATCGACTTCTACGTAAAGGAAACTACCCCGGGAAAGCGTGGGAAAACCGGGGCTCCGGTATACTTGGCAGCCGTCATGGAATATCTAGCCGCCGAAGTTCTAAAATTTTTGGGAGGAAACGCAGCTCGAGACAAAAAAGAAAACGCGTATCTTTCCCCCGACATCTCCAGTTGGCCATCAGGAATGACGAAGAGTTGAAAAAACTGCTTTTCGGGGGGTGACCATTCCCCAAAAGGGGGAGTGCTCCCTAATATCCGGGCCCCCTCTGTTCCCTTTTAAAAAGACCGAGAAGAAATCGAAAATTTCCCCTCAAGCCCCAACGAGCTTTTTGCATAAAAAAAGGCCCCCTTTTTAGGGCCAAAAATTTTTATATCCTATTTTTATGTTTTTTATTATTACGGAGGCGGCACTAAACGAAGATGATTATAAAAACTTTTTTCCTCCGTCGGTGAATGGAAATACATAAGTTCGCCCAAAAGCGCTCCTGCTGAAAAAGGCCCCGGGCCCCAAGCGTATTTTTCTCTGGATCTGACTGTTGTTCTTTTCAAAATAAAAAAGTCGCGATTGACAAAAAAAATATATTACCCCGATTTTTCTTATATTACGGATTTATAACGGTTCAAAATAGAAAAAGCGTATATATATATATATATTAAAATATATATATATATATTCTTTACACGCACATTTTTATGCTGATAGAAGATTTACCAATAGTTTTCGTGATAATAAAAATCTTTTTTTGGGAAAAAGCTCCAAAAATACTTTGGTTGGGGTCCTTGGGAAAAATAACGGCAGAGTTAATTTGTGGTCCTGAAAAGGACCGATTTTTAAAATGCCGGGGGGGTTGACGATATGCGGGCCGCCCAGTTTTTAAAACCCCCCAAACCGTAAAAGGGTACGAAAACCCTTTTTTGTTTTTTGGGCATAGACGACGTCCATTCGGTGACGGTTTTCCTCTTTGCGTGCTCGGTGTAAGTGACCGCGGGCCCTTTATAACGTTCTCGAGAAACACCTTCAGTAGCCTCTCGTTTTTTTCTAAATGAGACCGGAGAAAACGTTTTTTTCCCCTCCGCGTCTGGCCAACCTCCTAATGGCGGGCTTCGGGGTTTTTTCCCCGGATGTTTTTCTCTCAGAACTTTTAAAGGTGACGTTTCGCGCCCCCCCTTTTTTTCCCCCTCCTTTTTCCTCCTTTACCTCTTCCGGTCATGTTTTCTCTCTATAGGTATACTACTTCTCGGGGGGGTCGATCGTCGAAAAAAAGTCTGTCGCAGGAAAAACTTTTTCCATATATTTATAGATTCTCGTAGGCCCCGCCCTCCGCTCCGCCGTCGTGGCCAATCGTAACCTAGCCAGAATCTCGCCCCCCTCGCATTTTAAAAAATATATCCCAAAAGAATTTTAGGCGGCATCCTTCTAGAACAGCTGTCGGCCCCAGTTGACATCGTTTTATACGCCCCCGGGACGTACGAAGCAAACCCGCCAGAAAATCGACGGGGGGGTAAGGGGGCCCCGTAAGCAGTTGGCGACCAAGGCGGCGAGAAAAAAGCGCTCCCGCCACCCCGGGGGGGGGAAAAACCCCATCGTTAAACGCCCCGGTACCGGGGTTTTTCTTCGAGAAAAATTTTTCGTTATTCCCGAAGAGCAAAACCCCCAAATTTACTGATTCGTAAAAATTTCCCTTCCCCCGATTGGGGGGCGAGACGCGCAAAAATTTTAAGACTGACCTTCGGGTTTTCCCCAAAAAACCGCCGTTATGGCCCTAAAAAGAGGCTAGCGAGGCATATCTCGTGGGGGGATTCGAGGACACGAACCTGTGCGCTAATTTCCCCGGGGCCAAAAAAGTAAAACCCCCCCTGCCAAAGGACAAACCAGCTCGCCCTCGCATTCGAGGCGAACGCGCATAATGCGGCGCCCGTTTTTTCCCATCGACGGAAAAATTATCTAAATCGGGGTTTTTTTTAGAAACCCCCAAAAAATTGTATAAATATCATTCTCATCTAACGAGCGCTTCGAAAAAAAACGTACTTCCCGGGGGGATAGATATTAAAAGGGGGCCCCCTTTAAAACCCCCAAAGTAATACACCGGGGATTAGAACGTACTTATCCGCGGGTTTTTTTTGTCGCTTTTTTTGAATTAAAATCGGGGGGGGTCCGAAAGGGGGGTTTTTGTTTTTTTGCAGAGTTTTGATAACGACGGTTTTTTTATTTCCCCCCTTCTTTAGCTTCGGAAAATTTTTTGGGACCCCTTCCGGCGTTCTATCTCGAAAAATTTAAAACCGACGTTTTCGTATCCCTAAAGGTAAGGAGGGATAACTGACAATTGAACGCTCTATCGGAGAGGTTTGTCCCATAAAATATGTTTTTTACGGGGGAAAAAAATGATATTCAATCGTTAATTTTGTGGTTTTTAAAAAAAACCCATTTATAAGTAACCGGGAACGCACGTCGAGGTACCTGTGAGGGGCCTTTTTCGAGCTGGTGTACTTCCCCTGACGGTTTTTTGGGTTTCCCTTTGCTGACGGCGTGCTTGGCAAATTTCCCCCGGGCCAAAGGGGGACGGACCGCCTTTTGGGGATTTCTTGTTTTGGGGGTAGTCGACCGTTTGTTATAGTGGGCTAATGGGCCTTTTGCTTCGGCGGCGATTCTTTTCGAATTGAAATTTTACAAAACTGTTCATGATGCTCATCGCCTTGCTCAAAAAGCCGGTACCCGGGGTAAAATTGCTTCAATACTTTGTAGATATAGATTGCGTAGCTCTCCTTCCTCTTACTTTTCCCTTTTTTTTATCGCTCTTGATATTTTCTTTTGGGTTTTTTCCCGCTTTCTTCGGGGCCCTTTCCCAAAATAGTTTTGGGGCCCGGGGATTATGCTTCGATGTCTCGCTGCAGAATGAACGTCGCCCCCTAAAAATCTCGGTTTTATGAAAAAAGTAGGTTCGCCCCTTTAAAAACCACGCCCCCCGCTGTTCGCAATTCGTACGCTACGGCCCCGATTGGACGATCGGTATTTCCTCGTTGGGGGTCTTATTAAAAAACGAAAAGAACGAAACCAAACTAGTCACGATAGTTTGTATTTTTTCCCGATTTGTCCACCCACAAAATATCGTCGTGTTATAGCGAGGGTTTTAGTTATTTTTCTTGCCGTCTCTAGCTCCGCGAAGCGGGGTTCCGACCCCGGGGGGAGGAAAAGAATACCTCGCGGACGTTCGATGGGGGGGGAGGGGTCGTTTCGATGCCGACCCCTCGAGATAGGACGTATCGGCCCCTACCGCGGTCAGACTGGACGAACGGAAAAACGCTATTGGGGGTACCTGCTCGTCTAAAATCGCCGCGCGTCGTACGGCCAGTCCGGATAAGTCAACCGTCGTATAAACGACGAAAAACGATCAAAACTGGGAAAGGGGGGCCCCTCTCGAACGACGATGCCTGCTAGGAATGGGGGCCCCTTCAAATTTAAACCCAAGAGCATATATTTCAAAAATTCGCGAAAAGATATTGTTCTCACCTTGACGGTAACGGGGCCCAAACCCCTACTTTTCGGAGAGGGGGGCATTCCCCCCTATCGTTATTCTCCCGTCGTTTCCCCCCCTTTAGACCCAAATTTCCCCCCCTACGAGGACGGCCAAATACCCCCTCGCTGTACGCCCCCCATTCCGCGACGCCGGACAAAAATAGGCAGTACCGAGTAAATTTAACGCTTACCGCCGGGAACTCTAAAATTTTTAAAAGAGAGATGAATTATTCGCGAAGGGGGGGCCCCCTACACACGCTTCTCGGAGACGACTCGCTGCTAGTACGTCGTCGAGAAAGAACGTCTATCGACGCTATTGTTTTCCTATCGAAACTCTCTGTCGATCGACCCCCTTCATTCAATATGTAAGATTGACGAGGCTAAACGCGCCCCCGTCGTATGACAAAATTCTTTTCCCACATCTCGCGGGGCAGTCGAAAGATTTTTTATTCCGTCATCTCGATTCGATTCGGTCAACGATGGGGCCCCTTTTTAAAATTTTTTTAAATCAATAATATATCCCACTCTAGAAGACTCAAAAACGTTCAATATGTCCGAAGTAGAAGTTCTACCGACAGCGTCTCCCCCCCAAAGAAGGTGAAGAAGGGTGGGGCCCCCAAGAAAAATCGCCAAACAAAGCCAAGCCTACTCACCCTCCCACATCCGACATGGTGAACAAACCCCTATCAAAGGGCCTGAAAGAAAGGGGGCGGTTCGTCCCCTGCAGGCGATCAAGAAATACATCGCTGCCCCCTTTCAAGGTAGATTCCGAAAAAAAAGGGTCCCCTTCATCAAGAAGTAAACTCAAAGCGGCGGTAATCTCCGGCTCTCTAGTGGGAAAAAAAAGGGGGAAAAGGGGGGCCCCCGGTTCTTTCAAACTAGCTGCGAGCCCCGGGGGTTCTGCTCAGGGAAAACCGAAAGCGGCTAATACCAAGAAGGCGTCCGCAGACAAAAAAAAAAAAAATCCGCCGTCGCCGCCAAATCATTATCGACTGAAAAGAACAAACCGACCGGCGCTAAAGAAGTCCAGAAAAAACCCCCCCCCCGACAAAAAGAAAGAAAAAAAATAAGTCGCCGTCCCCAAAGGGGGAAAAAATCCGCGAAAATCACCCATGAAAAAAACCCCCGGCCCTAAGCCGAAAAAATCAAGGCCGTCGCGGTCTCTTCGAAATCGAAGGAAAAGGGGGGGTCGCCGAAAAAAAAAGAATAATGTTCAAAAAAACCCTTTGCCTAGAACGAAAAAATCCCCCCGAATCGGCCCTTTCCCCAAAGGGGGCCCCCCAAATTTACCTAACTTTTATAATGTTTTCCTTTTATTACGGCTACCCGGAATCATTTTTTTGTCGACTAGATATCCTTTTCCCGACTTAAAAATCTTCATCCCATACCGCTTAATATGGGGGGATTACTATTCCCCCCTAATTTTTAAATTTCATCTCGATCTGCTGCCCCCCCGTACGCGATGCACTTCGCCCAATTAGAATTTTTTTTTATTAGAGGGTTTTCAAAAATTTTTTATACGGATTCGGTTTTATGTTGAGGCGCGTTTCTTCAAAAGCGCTTTCCCCCCCATTCCTCATGCACTTTTTCCCCCCATTTACTTGGAGATAAATTAAAAATTTTTTTAAAAAAATTTAAAATTTGATTTTGCTTATGCGTGTATTTTCGGAATAAGATTCCCAAAATTTTTTAGAATCTCATCTCGACGCGATGCATTTCGCGCTCGAATAGTAAGGCCCTTTTTGGGGGTGCAGCTCTGCTGCTCACGATTTTTTTTGGGGTCAAACTAGATGGGGGAAATTTTTTATAAAAGTTCTGCACGTTCAAGGGGTCCGAATTTCGAACAATCTGATATTAAAAGTATCGGGGAGCCCCCCCACACTTTTTTTAGGAAATTGACGTTAGGGGATCTCGTAAATTACCCCCGTTCATTTTTTAAAATTTTTTTTCAAAAATGAATCAAGTGCGGGGCGCGCGCGTGTGTGTGTGGGCGGGGGCGCTGTCCTCGCAATGCGATGCAATGCTTCTGGAGAGTAGAAGGCGGAGGCAAGTATAAGGCGGAGGTTTTTTGGTGGATGCGCTTTCAAAAAGAACCACTTTTCCCCGGGCCCAATATGTCGGTACCGCACAAACCCCAATCAGCCCCTTTTAATTTGGGGTTAAAAGTCCTTAAGGTTATATAAAAAAAAGTCAATATTTCACTAGTTCGTAATGGTCCGTAATTGTAGGGGGTGCTTTTCGTTTCTTTTTTGGGGAAAAATTTAGACTCCTGAGCCTGTACGATGCTTTTTTTAGATTAGTTCATTTCTAACGGCTAGTCCAATGTTTGAAGGAAAGCTGATGGTCGGGTCGAAAGTCTTTTTTTTGGGGAAAATCTATTTATTTTTTTTTAAATTTTTCAGTCGACCGGAGGTTTTTCCCCAGGTTCCTATTTGGGAAAGCCTGAAGGTAAATCCTCAGTTCCTTGTCTTACTGCGGGGTGATCTTCCGACAAGGCGGCCGAAAATCACCTGATCCAATGAAAACGCCGAATTGTGCCCAAAAAGTTTCCGCCAATAAAAGTACAGTCCTCCCCTATTTCGTGAATTTTCCCCAAAAAATTTCCGTGTGGGGGCGGTGCGGCTTCGAAATAATTCATCCATTCCCCGCCAGACCTCCGAGCGAGTCAGACGTCCCCGCAGAGAGATGAGTTAAAAAACTACAAAGCAAATTTTTTCAAGTTCAAGCCGAAGAAGAGTTTTTTTTGGAAAAAAATTATTCGGTTCTTTTTAGAACAAACGGGGGTTCTTTTAAAAAACATAGGAATAAATATTTCCAGATCGAACGGAAGCCTTCCTGAATTTTTTTGAGCAAGCAATTTTCAAGTACGAGCAGAAGCCACGCCTTCTTGGAAAAAAATTTCTATTCGTTTCTTTTTCAAGAAAGTGTTTTTTTAGAACACAGCTGAATAGAAATTTTTACAAGTTCAAGCCGAAGCCACGCAAGTTCGAACAGAAAACCACGCCCACTTGGAGGGTGAGTCAAGTTTTTTAGGGGATTTTGAACTTCGAAATTGTAGGTGCAAGTTTAGGCATACGGAACTTAGTTTCTGTGTGCACGGGACTTGTATTTTGGGAGTCTTAGTTTTTTTGGTGGGACTAAACTTTTCGAGAGTTCGAGTTGAAGCCACGCCCAATCGATTCTTTTTAGAATCAATGTGACTGTGCTCTTTTTGAGTGCAGTCATGCCCCCCTAATGACTTTGAAATGGTTTAACTCATTGAGTAAAAAACCCCCCAAAAGGGGGTCTTTTACATAGCCTTCGTTCCACGTTGCCCCCGCGGGGAAAAAGCACAGGGTGCAAAAAAAAAAACCCCCCCCCCAAAAAACTCCCCCCCCAAAAACTGCCGTGCCCCCCCCAAAAAAAGAGGACATCTGAAAACGCCCAAGTCTCCCGAGTTTTCATCGGAAAAAAGGGAAAAAAATTTTTAAAGCCCCCCCCAAACCCAAAACCCCCCCGGGGGGAGTGAAGAATAGCTTCCAAGTGTTGGAAGAGATGGACGAAATTTTCCCCCGAAGAAACTACCCCCCCCCAAGGAGCCACCCCCCCCGCAGGCACCACCCAACCTGCTAAACCCCAAAAAAAAACCCCCCCCAAAAATTTAATTTAGGGACAAGACGCTTTGGAGAGAATATCGGGGCCCCAAAAAATCCGCCGAGAAGTTAAATTTCGCGAAAGCGAAAAACATCAAGGGGACCGGGGATCAGTATCAGTCCCGTTTTTAATTGACGATTTTCGTGGAAAAATTTTTCGGGCTTTTTGACACTTTCCAG
>JARQZK010003279.1:0-19337 GCA_030704885.1 Cynegetis impunctata
CATGAATCGAAATACAAAAATTCACCTAGAAAACTCAAGAATAGTAATCAAGCCTCTTCAATATCATCCACTAAACTAACCAACTAACGATAATATATGGACAAAATAAATTAAAGTTTATACGGATAAAATAAACAAAATCAAAATTTTGATGAATTATTTTGTTTGAACCGTTCAAGTTTAAATTTTTAATTATTCAACGCAACAGATAAAATAATTATAGTTCCAATAAAGAAAATTTTGAGAAAAAAATTTAGAGAATACTATCACAGTTTCATATGTTTTTGTATCTGCTATTTAATCGCTAATATTCTCAGTCTCATTTCCAGATTATTCTTAACCTCTTTAACTAACAACTCAGTGTCAATATTCATCAGGGTTTCTTTGACATCCTGAAATTCCTGCTCTTCACAATCATCTTCTACTTGGATTCCTTTCTACTATTTTTCATATTTTTTGGCTTAAAACCCAGAGACTTTTGCAAGAAAACATTCTGTGATAATAATATTTTAACTGTTGTTGGTATATATCTTTATAAATTGTTGCGTTACGTTTATGTAAATAGAGATATTTTTGTATTGAATGGTGAAAATCATCAATATAATACTCGAAAAAGAGATGATTTCAAAATACCACACTTCAATCACTTTTATTACAGAAAGTGTCTTAGTTATGCTGGGCCAAAATATTTTAATAATTTGCCTATAGAGATCAAGCAGGCCAGAACTATCTCTATTTTTAAGCGGAAAATTAAGCACTTCTTAATACGTTATTCTTTTTATTCACTTAATGAGTTTTGTGATAAATGTAGCATTATCATAGGTTTCTGATCCCATAAAATATTTTTTGTTATGTATGTTTTTTTTTGCTTTGTTATTTATTCTATCCTGTTTTTTTTGTTTGTATAATCTTTTGACTTATCCTATCTGTATTATGCATAACACGTTGTATAACAGCCATTTGGATCAATAAATTTTTTATTCTTCTTATTCTTATTCAAATTTTCATAAGTTGATTCGGGATGACGAAGTCGTGATGTGCAAAACTTCTTGCATACACAGCACCGCAAATGTTGACACGATTCACCAAGAGGAAAAATCACGTCAATTCAAATATAGACAGTGTTTCTGATATACCAATTATATTAGACAGCTTATTATTACTCCATAATTAAATAAAAATATTTGATATATATCTATGAAAAATTTTTTCAGATGCCCAATTATGTATTTTAATTCGTTTCGATCCTGAACGAAAATATAGTTGAAAGTATCACTTTTTCAATACCTACGCTCTTAATGAAATCATGTCATTAATACATTAATATCAAGTTCTCTTGGACATGAATCAACTTTTTCTGAACAAATGCTATTATATATAGTATGGAGAGACATACAAAACCAAATAAACACAGTTTATACTTGTAAAGAAACTTTGTATACACAGCCTTCTTCGCAAATTAACAAAAAAGTTTTAAAAAATTTCGTTTGAAAAGTGTGAGCGGTTATAAAAACATGAATATCTTTCGAGTGGCTCAAGATGAACAGACGATTGAAAAAACAAATTACTCAGAAGACATGCGATTGTAACACCGTCTATTTTTTTTTGTCTGAGCTACCCGATATTGCCCGCAGAAGGATGTAAACTTGGACGAAGAAAACATGTCGCTATTCAAACACCCTGTACAATAAGTTTATTAATTTTTTTTTGATCATCTCATAACTATTGCATTTTCTCAAAGAACGAAGCTACAATTTGGTGAAAAATTTATTCAAATCGGATCACCGCCTGAGAAAATATTCACAGTCAAAACTTTGGAAATATTTAAGCTATGCGTTAAATTTGCGGCGCAGTGTATTTCGCAAGTAGTACAACTTCAATGACAAAAATAGGAATTTTTAGACTTTTGAAAGAAAAAAACCACAAATGTTATACCGTTTTCGAAAGAGCATTAATTAGACTAGTTGTTCAGATCATTTGCTGATTCTGTCTGGTACAATATATTTTCACAGTTAATAGTCAAACTTTAGTTGAGGTTTTCGGATTTAAATTAAATTGAAACAACTTAATTTTTCTTTGAGGTTGGCGAGCTAGTTTTCAATGGAATGATAAGTCGATTGTCTCAACCATATATTGATGATAGCACAAGAAAAAAACCATGAGTTAGAACTTATGTATATTCAAAACAGGCGAGAAAATGACCAATAAGTATAGATTTTTGAAAAAAACATAAGAGTGATAATATCTCGAGAACCAGAAAATTTTTACTAAGGTCATGTTGATGTTATCTGATTGCCTGAAGCCAATCTACCTTCAGTGCCACTCTGGCGTGTTATTTACTGGACACCCTGTATAATAGTTATTAGTAGAGAATAGTAATTTATATATTATAATCATATTAAAAACACATCACAAAGAACAACTCCAAAATAACATAAAATGAAGGAAAACAAACCAGGTAGGAGTTCAGATTGTATTCAAGGAATACCTCTGTACTACCATTTCATCCGATAAAGAAGAGGAAAGAGATTCTATGAATCAATTTAAAATTAAAAGAAACAAAATTATTGAAATTATCCTTCAATAACTTTAATTAACTGCTCGCTTAACTCTTGGTGGAATATTTGTCGAATTATCGTAAGTAATTGCACAAGTGCATCAAAATTACCGATAATTTTGCATGACAGCGTGTTGTCAAAAAACTGCATGAGTTCATTTTCATTTTTGGAGAAAATATGAAAATGACCGAATGCAGTTTTTTAAAGACAACACGCTGGAATGCGAAATTATCCGGTAATTTTGATGCACGAGTGTAATTTGGGGGAATATTTCCCGAATAAACTTTCAACTTGTCAAACTGACGTTAGTAATTCATGAATTGTCAGCTTGTCATCAATAACCGTGATATGAACTATGCTACTATGCAATTATCGGTCCACAATGCAATTATCGCAGGGCTCTTTCGGCGGTTTATGAACTATGCCTACTATGCAATTATCGTCTACAATGCAAATTATCGCAGGGCTCTTTCGCTTTCTACAATGCAATTATCGCTGTTAATTTTCGATAATATGCATTCCATTTACAAGGGATTTTTGACAGGAGGGAAATATATTAGCTGTAATTTTCAGATAATTGCATTCCATTTAAAAGGGATTTTGACAGGAGGAAATATTCGCTGTAATTTTCGATAATTGCATTCCTATTCCAAGGTATTTTCGACTGGATGGATATATTCGCTGTAATTTTCGATAATTGCATTCCATTTATAAGGGATTTTTGACAGGAGGGAAATATTCGCTGTAATTTTCGATAATTGCATTCCATTTACAAGGGATTTTTGACAGGAGGGAAATATTCGCTGTAATTTTCGATAATTGCATTCCATTTACAAGGGATTTTTTGACAGGAGGGAAATATTAGTTGTAATTTTTGATAATTGCGATTCCATATACAAGGATTTTTGAACAGGAGAGGGAAATATTCGCTGTAATTTTCGATTAATTGCATTCCCAATTTACAAGGGGATTTTTTTGACAGGAGGGAAATATTCGCTGTAATTTTCGATAATTGCATTCCATTTACAAGGGATTTTTGACAGGAGGGAAATATTCGCTGTAATTTTCGATAATTGCATTCCATTTACAAGGGATTTTTGACAGGAGGGAAATATTCGCTGTAATTTTCGATAATTGCATTCCATTTACAAGGGATTTTTGACAGGAGGGAAATATTCAATAGAATGAAGTAAAATAGTTGGCCTGAATCTTCTAGAATTAATTTATTTACTTGTCATATATTTCGGTTTATTGAACCGATGATGAAAATCTAAAGTTGAAAATGTAAGAATCTATTAATTATATTATACTGCTCTTATGAATCATGAAAATGGTATAATAAATAGATAGACTTTTACATTTTCAACTTTACTTTGTCATCATCTCTTGATAATGGGTTGATAGAACGAAACATACCTATGAGAAGTTGAGTTTGCCGATTCAATCTCCAAAGCCTCTGAAAGTTCCATCCATAAGTTGTAGTACAAAGAATCGGAAAAAAAATCAAAACAATTAAGTTGATAAAGCGCAAAATAATGGTTATGAAGTATTCATCAACTTATATCCAAAAAACAACGAAAAACAAAATTGCTCCTCAAGGAAGTGTTTCGAAATATTCAGGAAGTAAAAGATGAAAAATTTGATTCAAATTAAGTCACAATATTTCCAATAGGTTGAATAAATACAATATAAGAGTTATATGTACTAATAAAAGTAATTTGTGTTCCTTAATGGTCAATAACAAGGAAAGACAAATAACCTTCTAGAAATCTGGCGGACATGAAATGAAATATATTGATTTTGATGTTTTTTATATTGGTCAAACTGGTAGAAACATCGGCACCAGATTGGAAGAACATAAAAAATCGAACGTTCAGAATAGAAACTTAACTGGAATTTCGGAGCATTAGATAACTCAAAAATACTACATCCATTGAACGTAAGAAGGGAATGGACCTTTTAGAAGCTTTGGATTTCAAATCGGCTAGCTCAAGGAAATCATTTCTTGACCAAATGGACCTTAGTTTTTCCGCCTCATCAAAGCAGTATAATAAATAGACAGATTATTACAATTAATATCGAGTAAATAATCTAATTTTAGTGGAATCAAGGCAAGTGTTTTACTTTATTTGATAATTAATTCAAAATTAGCCGAATAACATATATCTACGAGAAAATATCAGAAAGGTGAAGAAGTATCTGATGAAATTTTTTTATAATATCTCGTGTAGGGGAGAAGTGGCATGAAAGAGCCAGTTTACCAAACTGAGCAAAATAAAAATACTTTTGATGAGAGAAATGATAATTTTTTTCTCTTCAATTATTATTCATTTATTTAAGTAGATAATTTCGCACGAAAAAACCTTTAACAATATGAAAAAATCAAGGAAATATTCCTTTTAAAAAAATGTATCTTTTAGCTCTTTCATAACAATTCGGTATTGATAGAGCTACTAAAAGTTATGAAAGAGCCAGTATCTATATATATATATATAATACAAGCCGAAAAATTGAATCCAGTCTACAGCAAAAACCATATTTTTTAAATTTCTGAAATTTGGTGGGAAGTTAAACCTGATTATGTAGATTACCACTAAGACGGGGTTTTTTAAAATTCCGCCGTTAAGGGGTTGAAAAAGGGTAAAACGTGTTTTTTGATGTTTCTCGCAAAATAATGGACTTAGCGATCCCGTTCTTCCACTAAAATGTTAAGTAAAATGAACTCTAGAAAGTAGTTTCTCAGTTTTTTGAAATTCCAGCATCATTAAGTGGTGGCAAAAGGGTAAGTCTGTTTTTTTTTTATGTTGAGCATATTTCACGGCAAAATAATCGACTTAGCGATTCCGTTCTTCCACTACAATGTTCCTTATAATTTTATTAAAAAACCATTTTCTGCATTTTTTGATGTTGTATCATTTAGGGGTTGAAAGAGGGTGAAATGTGTTTTTCGTATATTGGCTATTTTTGGCTGATTCTCGCAAAATAATGGACTTAGCGATCCCGCTCTTTCACGGAAATGTTAAGTAAAATTAACTCTAGAAAGTAGTTTCTCAGTTTTCTGAAATTCCATCATTTAGGGGTGCAAAAGGGGTAAGTCTGTTTTTGTTATATTGGCTATTTCCGGCAAAATAATCGACTTAGCGATTCCGTTCTTCCACTACAATGTTCCTTATAATTTTATTAAAAAACCATTTTCTGCATTTTTTGATGTTGTATCATTTAGGGGTTGAAAGAGGGTGAAATGTGTTTTTCGTATATTGGCTATTTTTGGCTGATTCTCGCAAAATAATGGACTTAGCGATCCCGCTCTTTCACGGAAATGTTAAGTAAAATTAACTCTAGAAAGTAGTTTCTCAGTTTTCTGAAATTCCATCATTTAGGGGTGCAAAAGGGGTAAGTCTGTTTTTGTTATATTGGCTATTTCCGGCAAAATAATCGACTTAGCGATTCCGTTCTTCCACTACAATGTTCCTTATCATTTTATTAATATTCCATTTTCTGCATTTTTTGATATTGTATCATTTAGGGGTTGAAAGAGGGTGAAATGTGTTTTTCGTATATTGGCTATTTTTGGCTGAATCTCCCCAAATAATGGACTTAGCGATCCCGCTCTTTCACGAAAATATTAAGTAAAATTAACTTCAGAAAGTAGTTTTTTTGAATCCCATCATTTAGGGGTGAAAAAGGAGTGAGTCTGTTTTTTTTATTGGCTATTATTTATATTGAAAATTTTAATTTAATACATGTTAACAAATTGGATTTTTATACAAATAAACAAATGATTTGATAAATTTTATCCTTTTTTTAATTGTCTTCACCATGCTCGAAAACCATAAAGCGCCACGAGTACGTGTTTAAAAAAAAAATTATTAAAATATGAATTTTCCCAATTACGAATATGAACTATATCTTAATAAATTCATACGTATACATATATGGATACGCGGGCGAAGCCGCGACGGTTCCCGCTAGTGTATTATAAAGTGTAGTTGTGAAAATTATGCAAAATAATAATAATTGTACTAAAAACAGGAAGACAATTCTAATAAATCTTTTTTAAAAACTAATGAAATTTTTGATTCTATCAGTCATTTTAAGTATTTCTATCAAACGCTTCAAAATTAAAATTATATTCTGTCATGCCTGTTATATATTCAGACTTTTTAGGAACTTCGGAGTATATAATGTAGTTTTTTTTTAAATTAGAAACATGTCTTGCAAAAAAAAAAATTTTTCTCTTAATACCACAAGATTCTTGGGTCCAATCAGAAAAATCAAATTTTTTACTGAAACTGCAATCTTAGCAATCACTGTTTGCATATGATCATCGCTATTTTTATTTGTTTTTGAGTTTTTTCCGCTCGAAGCAACTTTTCTCACTTCAGCAAATACGATAGCCATTACGATTCAGTCATCTTGCAGTACGGAGTTTTTATTAATGGTTTTTATGGACTGTTTTGTGGTAATTTTTTTTAATAATAATTTTTGGTTTATTCACATTACCCTCTTTTTCTTATAAGTGTTTCTTTTCGGGAGTGACAGTCACGACGGTAGACGTAGAGCTCGCCGTGCTTTGTCTTGACCCTGCTTTAGAAATAGAAAATCTCATCATTTCCGATGATATAATTTGTTTTTTTGGATTGATTGGGGGGCCGATACTTGGTGTAAATTAATAAACATATTAAAACGATGGTTAATAATAACAATTTACACATTTAATAAAAGAAATAACGCATGACGCACGTTTCGGTGGAACTTCACCTTCTTCAGATGCTAATGGCAATTAGCATGGGGAGATGGTAATAATAATGTAATATGAGAAAAAATTCATATTTATTAATATTTTATATTATTTACCCAATTCAAATCCAGGGCTGAGAAAGAGCCGGTTATGAATGAGCCGGTTATGAAAGAGCCAGCTGTTTCAAGGCCCATTCACCTGGCTCTTTCATAACTTATTCTTTGAAAAAATTTAACCTTTAAAATAAAAACAATATCAAAACTTTTGCGGCATAATTTTTATGCAGTTGCAAGGCCAAATGTATGCAAAAACTCAATCTACATTCCATTTGCCTATATTTATTTACAATTAAATACCAAAAAACAAGTTAACTGAAGCAAAATAAATACTTTTTAGTGCCAAAATCTTTGACTGGATGTGCTGGTTTCCGTTGGTTTCAACGGACTGTCAAATGTTTGTGGGTGACAGGAAATCAGTGTTACCCGTTAAAAATAAGATTACCAACAAAATCCGTTCATAAACTACCAAAATAATGTAAGTGGCTCTTTCAAAACCTGGCTCCTTCATGCCACTTTTCCCCTACATATCTTTTAATGTACTTTACTTTTCATAGCTCAATCATGTTTTGCTCGACCTGAATAAATTTGAACAAATTTAAATGGTTCTACCACAAGACGTGAAATAGTGTATAATATGAAAGATAGATAAACGAATGGTTATATTTTCATGAGTAACATATGAGTCTGTATGTTAGCGGAAGTTCTAGAATATACAAAAACAATACACCTACTTATGATTCACTGAGAGGAGTGGCTTCATTTCAACACAATTTTAATACAATAGTAGATACAATAGTTAGTACTAACCACAAAGCGTAACTGTTAGTAAACTTGCCTAATTTGCAATATATGAATGAATCGTATTTTGTATAGTTAGTGCAGAGAGTATTATTGTCATATTAAGAATTACGAAAAAAAATTGTTGGTATTAGTGCACACATTTACAAAATGTTCTTTGTTCTGAAGATGATATCTTTGTTTTTCAGAAAATATTCTGTTCTAATTGAAAAAATTCTGTTTTGAATTAGTTTTCATCTATTTTGGATCTGGTTTATATATATATATATATATATATATATATATATATATATATATATATATATATATATATATATATATATATATATATATATATATAGGGATATTCAAATTCCAAATACTCTATGCATGGGGATTTCGATAACGGTAAGAGATATAGGGATGGTTAAATGGGTGCAAAGTAGCATATTTCAGAAGTCAATTATATGGATTTAAAAAATCTGATCTAGCTTCTTTAGTTTTGGAGTTATACAGGAAAAATCGAAAATTTCGAAATTTTTCTTTTGCCTATATCTTTTTCTTTTAGGAATTATTTTAAACAAATTGTCACTTTACAATTGCAACTTTCTGTTGACTATACAAATATTTGAATAAAAATTATATACAGGGTATCGTATATATATATATATATATATATATATATATATATATATATATATATATATATATATATATATATATATATATATATATATATATATATATATAATTGGGCCATCCTCAACTTTTTTTTGAATGCCAAGAGTCATATTCCATATTGTCGTTGTATTTTCATCTGGATTACAGAGTGTTTTGGAAATATTGAACTATAGTCAGTAAAATTTCAATTTTGTTTTATTTCAGCTGCAACTTAAAAAAAATATCAATATTCAAAATTTCCAAAACACTTTTTGATTAACTCCTTGTTGCATCATGTGCCAAATATGGCACAAACCAATGTTTTACACCTCTTTAATACATAGAAATAATAACTTTATATGCATGAATTACCATTTCAGGCACATCCAAACATATTTCCAAAGAGGCAGCTTCCTTTCTGTAACTATTTTGCAGTTAGATACGTTTTTCAAAATGGTGACGATGAATCAGCTGCTTGTCAGTATTATTGTAGATTGAATAATAGTTTTGAGTTCATCCACGTAACTTTCTACCCAATAAAAATTGTTTTTGTAAAAAATATACATCTAGTAACTGCCTCATAGTGGCAAGTACTCGTATTTTTGAATAAATGACATTTTTCATCTAAAAATCACTTTGTGCCATATATGGAACATTATGCAATTCAAGTATATCTGACTTGACCATATTGTGCCATATATCTCTGCCGATTATGAATTTAGAAGATGTGACAGAAATCTTTTTCTGATTTATTATGGATCTAGGGTTGCCAACTCTCGACAGGACGAACCCGGGAGAATTTTATAAGTCCACTAAGGGGGGGGGGGGGTAAGAAATAGTCAATCAATTTCAAATTTATATTCATTTATATTCACTTTGCTTTCGAGCAGTATCTAATATTTACCGGTTTTTCACCATAAAATCATAATCATTAAAGATCGAAGTTTTGTTTCAGCGACGGTTACGTATAAGTTTAGAAAAACCGGAGAAATTATTGTAACCAGGGAGGTCGGGAGGATCACCATTATTACCGGAGTGAAGACAAAATATCAGATGACGATGAAATATTGGTTGTATAAAATATTTTTAGTTCATTTTGCATGCTGTCCCTTATTTGGCACAAAAAAGATTTTCTCTTTTTTCGACAAAGAATATTGTGTTTAATTTTTTTAAATATTTTTCTGATGAAATATAAGTCTTTTTCCCACTCTACCATTTTTTTTATCAAATTTAAAAAAATCATGCATTAAAAAATAAAACGCCAATATGAACCATTTATTGGCATTTTAAAAAAAATGCAATAAAAAATGCAGGTGAGTATTTGAAATTGAAAAGTTGAGGGTGGCCCAATTTAGACGATACCCTGTATATACATTTTACTCAGATATTTGAAAAAGCTACAAAAAGGTGCTATGAAAAAGTGGCAATATTTGAAAAAATCTTTGTAAAATAAAAAGATATAGGCAAAAGAAGAATTTCGAAAATTTCGATTTTTCCTGTACAACTCCAGAACTAAAGAAGCTAGGTCAGATTTTTTATATTCATATAACTAACCTCTGAATTACGCTACTTTTCCTTTATTAACCAACCCTCACCGTTATCGAAATCACCATGCATATATATATATATATATATATATATATATATATATATATATATATATATATATATATATATATATATATATAAAATTAAGTGAACTAGGACATTTATTTGAAACTAATCAAACAATACTCTCCTAGCGGAGCTGGTGTATAAGAGTTCGAGTCGAAGCATCGAAATATCGAACATCTACCCAAGATCGGTAATTGGTTCGAAATGTTAATTTGTTTATCACAATCGATGGAAATTGATAGACAGACTGTTCGCCCTTATCGGGCTCATCAGTAATCATCCATCCACCAAGAGTGATAACCAATCCACTATTTCAAACGGTCTTACATATTTCTTCTAGTATCTCCATGACATATAAATATGACACTGATACTGATGAGCCCCGATAAGGGCGAAACAGTCTGTCTATCAATTTCCATCGATTGTGATAAACAAATTAACATTTCGAACAATTACCGTCTGGGGTAGATGTTGATATTTCGATGCTTCGGTGAACTCTTATAACCAGCTCCGCTAGGAGGTTTGTTTGAATTAGTTTCAAATAAAATGTCCTAGTTCACTTAATTTTAATACCACCGGAGCGTGTTTTCCGTTTACACGGAATAATTCTTCTTATATATATATATATATATATATATATAGTATATATATATATATATATATATATATATATATATGTATACTATATATATATATATATATATATATATATATATATATATATATAATCTTTTGATAATTATTAGCAATAACAGGCTGGTTGAATCTTAATAAATAAACCACAAATAAGTGATTTTCCCCCATAACAGAGGATTTTATTTTATTTATTAAACTATTTTCATCTCCAAATTTTCAATCCAATACTTAGCTACGCCGTTCTGATGAGGACCAAAGAGTCCGAAACACGTGTCAACGGCTGCTTCCATATAAGCGTTCTATACCGATAATTCTGCTCTACTTTTTTAATATTTTCCCGTGACTAATTTCTTTTCTGTTAAATAAATAGTACCCTATTATTATTATTTTCGAACATTACATAGGTGAAGGTTTCTGTAGTTTCCCTTGCCTTCTAATGATAACAATTTTGAATATCAATATTAGACTGAATAGCACGTAATAAATAACAAAGAACAGCCACATCCGAAAGAAGTTTTAACAAGACAGTTCAATCTGTTGATCGCTATTTCAATTTTTTCAAGTCAATAAATGTCAAAAGAATTTTCAATTTTTTCAAACGATTTGAATAACTATGAAAGTCGCGTAGTGAAACGTCAACTTATTAATTAAATCGGAGTTTTTTTTAAGATTCAAGCAGCTGTTATTGCTAATTAATTATCAAAAGATTAAAAATAAATCACAGGCAACAACAATTCGAATATATAATTATATATATATATATATATATATATATATATATATATATATATATATATATATATATATATATATATATATATATTGATATATATATATATATATATAATATATATATATAGTATATTATATATATAGTTATTTATTGGAATTGTTGTTGCCTGTGAACTATTTCTAATCTCTTGATAATTATTAGCAATAACAGGCTTGTTGAATCTTGAAAAATTCGATTTTATTATCAAAACTTTTGATAAAGCCACGAATGTCGTTGGCGAAACGTCAACTTTTTAATAAAATCGGAGTTTTTTTAAGATTCAACCAAGCCCTGTTATTGCTAATAATTGATCAAGAGATTATATATATATATATATATAATATATATATATATATATATATTAGATATATATATATATATATATATATATATATATATATATATTCCCGGTACATATTGGCATTTCCAGCGGCTTCCATCAAACCAAAAGAATTGAAATTTTTCGACGTAGAACGAAACTGTCAAAATTTGACTGAATTTTTTCAACCGCCGCCATTCTTACGTAGATGATTACGCGATGCACTTCACGTAAAAGATACTACCTCAGTGAGGGAGCTCTGAAGCTAGCGCGTTTTTCTTTAATAGTTCACGCAGAATATATGTTTGAATTCATCAATGAGGGTGAATTCTATGTTTTAGGGTATAGGAAAATTATGCCGCGTGGTTAATACATATTCATCATGTCTAGCTTTATTCGACACGAACTATGTGGAACAACTTGTAGAATCACTTCATATTTCTGTATCTAGGGATTATATAATTCATGTTATGACCCTAAAAAAATTTTAATTAACGTAAATGCATCATGAAACTTTTTTTCTTCATCATGAATTTTCATTCTTGCATGAAATGAAAGTAACATTACTCATTCAAGTATGGCCAAGTGATACCATTATTTCCAATACCAACCTTGAGATATTGCATTCATAATAAACCAAACAAATAATCATTGTTATAGTCTATTATTTTCGTGAAAGATATGACTAAATACAATTAATTAGTAAATTATCAATAATAATCTTTTTGTGAATATTAAGTTCGATAATTTTCAGTGAATTATGTAATATTTTCCACAACATAATTTTTTTTTAAAGGGGATGGTGGGGCACATGCGAATATTTCGCATGTGTCCCACCATCCACCCTCATGGGTTCGTAAACTCTGTACATAACCCAGTAAATATATATAAATGTAACCGCTGAAACTCATGGGACATTCACAACATCCATATTTTACCCGGGATTCAAACCCGGTACCGTCTGTGCCCTAGACAATTTCCCAACCATCTAGACCACAGACGGTTGATACCACAACATGTTATTTAGTATCAGGACTGAACTCGGTGGCGTGAGAACTTTGATGAAAAAAATTTAAACAAAAGTTTCTTAAAATTCGTCAATTCATCACAACTTCTAAGAAAGGTTCGATCAAGGAAAAGAAGAATATAACATGCTTAAAGAACTTACTCCAATTCAAAAACATTATCTACTCCAAAATATCTGTCTATGAAAAAAATATATTATTTAATTTTCTATGATAACTTCACTATTTGAAAGAAGACACAACGAAAACTCAATAAAAAAAAATATATATATATATATATATATATATATATATATATATATATATATATATATATATATATATATATATTTATAAATCAATAAGTCAATAGACTGCTACATCCCTAGGATTGATCGGAAAAATAGCTGAAAATTTACTAAGTGACAAACGATTTCATCATCACTTTGTATTCATAAAGCTGTGTCGCGTCCAATCTCTGATGTCTCCGATAGATGATTCTGATACATACTGCTAGTTTGAAATATATAACTATATTATAGTAATCTATGCATAATTTTATATTGTGTAATCATGATGTCCTTGACGTTCGAAAGTCATTAGCCATATTATTCTCTCAACAGTTAGCCCATTCAGAGTGAACACTCAAGTTCTACATCCGTAACGTCTATATCTCAGCCGGAACTGGTTCTAAGATACTCATTTTTCCTTCTAATCTTCTACTTCTCACGAAATATATATATATATATATATATATATATATATATATATATATACAGGGTGTTCAAAAAATAACGTCAGAAAATTTCGAGGGGTTATTCTTTAAGACATTTTGAGAAAAAAAGTTCCAATGAATAAAGTTCCGCAAAAGCTTCCTCACCGAAATACAGGATGTTGAAGTTTGAAAAAAAAAATTTTTTTTTATAACTTCTAAACTACGAATGCTATCAAGATGAACTTGAGAACATTGTAATAACTTCTTAAGTTCTATGAACTACTGTTGAAACATCTTCCAAAACTGTCCTTATTTACCAGTAATGACCTCCCTCAAAAATATAGTTAAATTTAACCCACGGTACCTCTCTATTCTCCGCTCCTTAACAGTTTTGGAAGAAATTCCAACAGCAGTTCATAGAGCTTAAGAAGCTATAACAATGTTCTAAAGTTCATCTTGATAGCATTCGTAGTTCAAAAGATATTAAAATTCAAATTTCAACACCCTGTATTTCGGTGAGGAAGCATTTGCGGACCTACATTCATTTTTCTTGAAATGTCTCAAAGAATAAACTGTCGAAATTTTCTGACGTTATTCTGAAACACCCTGTACATATATATATATATACATATATATATATATATATATATATATATATATATATATATATATATATATATATATATATATATATATATATATATAATGTGTATATAAGGGATGTCCGGAAAATATCCTGCCGCCAAACGCAAACTACAGATACTAGATGTGGTTCTATATCCATATAACCTAATTCACCTTTATCCAAAAGTTCCTCCTGGAGGAGCAAGCGCTCTTTGAAGATGACGGTGTTGAGTAAGTTTTTTAAGCATATCTCGAAAAAAACAACAACAAATTTCAAACTTTGTACATTGTATAATACTGCAGTGATTGTTTCCTAGAAACCAGCCTTTTTTATTGCCATCACAAGCGATTAAGGTGTGAAAGGCAACGGATGAATTTGTTTAAATATTTTGTGTATCAATTTTCTGACATATGAAACAAAGTTTGTCATAAAATTAAAACTGATGTTTTTCGAAATCGTTGCAACTAGCAAATTCAAACAGAAGCTTATTTAATTTGGAAAATACCTTATTGTTTCTGAATTTAATGTAGAATTGGTCAAAAGACTGATACACACAAAATTTAACCAAATTTACCCGTTGCTCTTTCAAGTTGGATGCTTGTGATGACAACAAAAAACGAGAGTTTGAGGTAAATAATACATCACAAAAGGGTTTTCCAATGTACCAAGTTTGAACTTTGTAGATAGCGGTTTTTTTGAGATATGCTTGAAAAACTGTCGTAACAGCATCTTCAAATGGCGCTAACTCCCTTATTAGGAGCTTTCGGCCAAAGATGTATTAAATAAGATGAACATAAAATCACATACTAAATAAAATAAACTAGTGTCTATAGTTTGCGATTAGCAGGATAGTTTCTTGACGCCCTATATATATAAATATATATATATATATATATATATATATATATATATATATATATATAGTATATATATATAATATATATAATATTATAGCTGGGCTATATATATATATATATAGTATATTATATATATATAGTATATATGATATATATATATAATATATATATATAATATATATATATATATATATATATATATATATATATATATAATCTCTTGATAATTATTAGCAATAACAGGCTTTGTTGAATCTCAAAAAACTCGATTTTATTAAAAGTTGACGTTTCGCCACGACATTCGTGGCTTGAGTCAATGAACTTTTGAAAAAATTGAAATTTTCTTTTTAACATTTATTGAGTTTGAAAAATTTGAATAGAAAAAGACTACTATGTTTCACTAAATTTTTTTGGCTGTGGCTGTTCTTTTGTTATTTTATTACGTGCTATTGCAGTCAATATTAACATTCAAAGTCTGTTATTATTAGATGGTAAGGGAAACCAAAAAAAACTTTTACCCACGTAATGTTCGAAATAGGTTCAAATTATTTTGATTTTGAAAAGTCAAAGAATAGGGTACTATTTATCTTTTTTTCAAAAATTTCTCATTGCGGCTGTGGCCGTCTTCAGTTATTAATTACGTGCTATTTAGTCCAATATCAATAGACAGGTCTGTTGATATTAGATGGGAAGGGAACCACAGAAACCTTCACCCACGTAATGTACAAAATAGGTTTAAAATATTTTATTATTGTCTTTAAAAAGACATTACTTGTAATTTTGGAGATCGCATGTTCTAAACTATACTTTCTTTTTAGAAACATTGAAAATTTTAGATGTTTAGGTTTTGTTTAAGAAGATGAGTTGTTATGGTTAGAGTTTGTTTCTTGAATTATTTTGTTTTGATTTATATTGTTTCTTAGAAAAATTAAAGAATTAAATCTGCGTATATTGAACTCAAATGTTTGATATCTCTTCTATCATTTACGACTTTATTTAAATTTGTTTGAATATGTAACATTTCTTAAATTTTTCTGCGTTTTTGATCCTTTTCTATTTCTAAAATTTTTGTGCTATTAAAGTTGAAAGTATGATTCTCATTGTTTTTATGTTTTATTAGTGCTGTGGTTTGTGTTCTGGTGTATTTGTGTGCTTTTAATCTTTCTTCTAAATTTTGAAAAGTTGGTCCTATTTTTATTTATTACAATTATTACAGGGTATACTATAAACAACATGAGATTTTTGCAGAAGAGGTGTTTTACTTTTTAATTTAGAATATATTTGTTTTATTTGATTTTGTGCGTTGTGAGCTACTTTAATATCGTGTGGATTTAAAATTTGTGAAATTTAATTACTTGAATGAGGAATATATGGAAGAGGAATATATTTTTTGTTAATATTTTCTTCTTTTGATGTTTCTAATGTGTTGTAAAGTTCATGAATTCTATTTTTAGTGATTTTCTGTATAAGTTTTATTGGCTAATCGTTTTTTTATGATAAATGATGTGTACTGTTGTAGTTCTATGTTATATATATATATATATAATATATATTATATAGTATATTATTATATATATCTATATATATAATATATTATATATATATATAATATATATATATATATATATTATATATATATATATATATATATAATATAGTATATATATATAATATATATATATATCATATTATCATATACTACTATAAGCTATACTATGTACAATCTTATAACGTTCTACTACTCAGTCAGAATCTCGAAAAACCTTTCAAGTTATATTTCAGTCCAAAAATTCTAATGGCGTATGCAATTAATTTTTTGCGACAACATTTAAATGAAACAGTTATTGCTACCGCCAATTTAAGAACCCAGAAGCCGCACTTTTAGATCACAACATCCGATTCCCATAATATTCTCTTGTGTTGTATATTGAGCTAATAGGTTTGATCAAATTCTAGGTCACAAAAAGTAAGTATATGCCATTTGTTTGATATCTGTAAAGTTCAAGAAGTTATTTTGTTTTTGTGAAGTAAAGTTAATAGCCCACAGAAACATTTGGAGGTCCACAGGTGACATGTAATAAATTTTCTTCATATAAAGACTTTTCACATGGTTTTTCAAAAATTTCCAAAATATATTATCCATTCAATTATCTTCTACCATGTATTAGAACTCTACAACTAAATGAAATCTCCACGAACTCAGTTCAAAATAGGAGAGATTAATGTCTTTTTAAAGACATATCGTTATAACAAATAATTGAGTTCCTACTTTATACATAGCGTAGTAATAGTTCTCGTGGTTCTTCAATTAATATTTACTGACTGTGCTCATATAAGAATGAATAGCACGTGATTAGGAGTTGAAAAATAACCTTAGTGAAGACTGTTAGCTTTTTTTTACAAGATTCATAACTTTGTTGAGACATTTTGATTACGTGTTTGAATACGTGTTTATTTCCACAGTGAAAAAAAATATTTTTTTGTTAGTGAAGCGATCTTCAATTGCTGATATATATATATATATATATATATATATATATATATATATATATATATATATATATATATATATATATATATATATATTATATACATGGCAGGCTCCGTGGCGGAGAGGTTTAGGTAACGCTATGCCGTCTTCGTTGACGGAGTTGGTGGGTTCGATTCCCACCGCTGTTCCTGAGGTGTTTGTATGCGTCGGATTTAAGTGGTTCCCCCTCATTTTAGTAAAATTGATGGCTAAATGTCCAGTTGACGAGGCCAAAATTGTACGGAGGTCGGGCGCGTGTGAGAGGGCACACGTCCCCAAACCTCTTTTAAAAAAAAAAAAATATATATATATATATATATATATATATTTATATAAATATATATATATATATATATATTATATATACTATATATATATATAGTATATATATATATATATATTATAAATATATATATATATATATTTATATATATATATATATATATATATATATATATATATATATATATATATATATGTATATATATATATATATATATATATATATAAAAGTTTTGATCAAGCCACGAATGTCGTGGCGAAACGTCAACTTTTTAATAAAATCGAGTTTTTTGAGATTCAACAAGCCTGTTATTGCTAATAATTATCAAGATAATAATTATAAGAATAATTATCTTGCCATATTTTTGATGAGTGAAAACGGTACACATTAATATGGGATGGCCTTACCGGAGGGGGCATTCCATACCCCCCAGTAGAACGGGGTCCTCCCCTGGAAAATTGTTAAAAAAATCAGAAGCAAAAAATTTTTGAGAGTTTTTTCAATCCTCGCAAGTAATGGGAAGAAGAATCTTAAACTAGATTGTTAGTTCTACACACCCTTCAAAAATGAAAAGGAAATTTTTTCTGCTTAAAAACATATAATTCTGCCTTTTTAAGGATAATTTCTTCTGATCTATCTAGAAAGAAGTGTTAATAAAATAATATTTGAAATACCTCATAAAATTGTTTATTTGAACAACTGCTAAGTCTTATTAAGTTTATTTTTATAAAACTAAAACTGTTTGTCTAACTACAAAAACAAAAACAATTATTAAAACTTTTTTGTCAAACTAAAAAAAACATTAAAATTAATAAGTTGATAATGTTAATCTATACACCTTTCCTCTAGGTAGTAGTCACCCTTCTCATAGGCCTGTTGCTATAATCAAAATAGGTACTTAAAGCCATTATTCATTACTTTTTACTTTTAACATCGGTTTTCCGGGACATTGGTTAAACCGGGACTATCCCGGCCAAACCAGGACGTATGGTAGGCCTATATATATAGATATATATATATATATATATATATATATATGTTCATATATATTCGATTATTTATATATTATACATATAATATATATTTATATATATATATATATATAATATTTATATATATATATATAATATATATATATATATATATATACTATATATATATATTATATATTATATATATATAAAAAA
>JARQZK010003280.1:0-19254 GCA_030704885.1 Cynegetis impunctata
TTAATATGAAAAATAGTATTGAACAGGCTTAAACTGTTTTTCCAAATCAAGTAATTACTGTAACTATGGAAATAAAATGGCATTTGTTGACAATTATTTCAAAGTGACAGTTCTTGATAATTATTTTGGAGTGACTTTTTATTCGCGTCAATTTTGTGCGTGATATTTATAACTGTAAAATAATGGAAATTTCGAGCGACGATGAAGTAAGCAGTACCCCACCTAACTTGACGGATGCGGCCAATTCAGTAATTTTAAATCTTTTACCGGAGAAATCGAGGCGCCATCGCCAGTATGAAAATGCATATCAGTGATTTAAAGTGGTGTGAAGCAAATAAAGCCAGAAAAATATCCGAAAATGTGCTGTTGGCATATTTTGCAGAGAAGTCTAAGAAGCTGAAGTCTTCCACGTTATGGGCAATATATTCTATGTTGAAAGCAACACTCAATGTTAAAGAAAACGTGGATTTTAAGAAATTTACCAAGTTGGTTCCATATTTGAAAAAATTGTCAGTTGGAAACCATCCTAAGAAATCTAAGGTATTGACTAGAGAGGAAGTTGAACAATTCATAAGAGAGGCAGATGATGAAACCTATTTGTTGGTTAAGGTAGATTTTTGATTATTGTTTTATGTGTTTTTTAAATTATTGATTTCCTTTTAGGTTGTTTCAATACTGGGTATTTCGGGTGCTTACCGCCGTGAGGAACTCACTAAAATGACGGTCGATGACATAGAAGATAAAAATTCCATTTACCCGATACAAAAACGAATATACAACGAGTTTTTACAGTTTCAAATTTAGATTATACTGACATTTACCGAGAATATGCGGCTCTTCGTCCAAGTTATGCTACCAGTCGCCGATCGTTTTTGAAGTATCAAAATAAAAGATGTTTTAACCAAGTTGTTGGAATAAATAGTATTGGAAAGATGCCTAGCTTAATAGCAAAACATCTACAATTACCAAATCCTGATGCCTACACGGGCCATTGTTTTCGGAGAACATCAGCCACACTCCTTGCTAATACGGGGGATGATATATGTGTTTTGAAGCGACATGGAGGATGTAAATCTTCGACTGGCCGAAGGATACGTGGAGGATTCTATCAACAATAAAATTCGAATATCGAATAAAATTTAAGACTGTGAAATTTCAGGATCAAGTGCTGTCACCTCTACGGCAGTTGCTTGCAGATCAAAAATGGATAGTCTTCCAACTCCTAGAATAACGATATCACGAGCTGAATCTGATTTATCTGGTTTAGGAATAAATATTGGTTCGTGCACTGGCTGCACCATTAATGTTAACATTGTAAATAATAAATAAAATTAGGTAGTGTTAAATTTTCTCACAATTTGAAAGACTTAATTATTGTTATACATTAATAAATAAATGATTTCTTGGATTTTTGCTTGATTGAGGAACATAACGGTTAAAATATAAAAATCCCATATAGTTTACTTGCAGTGTGCGAAGTAAGTATTTCGCACACTACTTCGCGCACGGTGTCATGGTACCGAAGTAAAATGAAAAAAAGGGTCACTTCGCATATTGTTGTCAATGCGCGAACCTTGTCATTTTTTGACGTTTGTTGAAAAAAAAAATTATTAGTCATAATTGAAATTAAGTAATGGTGAATTGTACTTCAAAAGGAGTAAATTGTCAGCTTTGTCCCGCAAAAGTCTGTTACGATGAGGATCATAAACAATTTCTGCTGCACTGAAAAATTGCTCACTTGGAACTCTCGTTGCAAGTGATGATAAATATGTGCGAGCAATGTGACTGAAACCTCCAAACTTTTTACTGTTAATCTGTCACTACTGGTCTTGATCTTGTGGTAATCTTTTTTTTTCCTGATATATATTCTATATATGAACAAATTAACTTTCGTATCTGATATTTGATTTTCAAATTCATCGTCATCATCACTATCTAACATATTAGCAATAGACTCTTCTAGACTCTGGCAATGTTCTTATCTAATGGTAATTGGTTTGTCTTCAGTACTTATCTTAGTCGCTATGAGGTTTACTTCCGTTTCTTAAGGTGTCAGCAATTTCTCTTTTATATATTGGGATGTTGTGCACTCTAGCGGCCAGATGGATGAAGTTTTTATTTCCAATGTTAACATTTGCGATTGCATGTACAAATGTCTCATTTCTCACAAATTGTGGTGCAAAAGATAAAAAAAGGAAAGTGAACATTTTGCAAAACGTAGAATCAGCAAGTTTGAAGAGTTGTTACGTGAAAAGTTGTAGTTCAGAAGCATATACAAATGCAGGTGTTAGCTTTAATCGGTTTCCGAAGTCAAACAAATATTTCGTAGAGAGATGAAGTTATTTTGGAGAAAAGGAAAAGATTGATTTATTTAAGGTATGGTAAATCAATCTGAAGAAGAATCACACAACTCCGAGAATGACGGTGTGTTCTTTGCATTTTACAAAAGAAAAGCACATTCTTCCAGGTAATAAACTCCCATGATTGAAATTCAGGTTAATTTTCTTTATCAATGAAAATTCAAGAGGCTGCAGCCAAAAGGAGAGTTTCGAAGAAAAATGCCGTTCCATATAATCTTCTGAAAACTTATGATAAGGAAAAGAATTTGAAAGCAGACCGAGCACGTTCAAAAAGAAGAATTAATCCACACGTTAAATCTGATACTCATGATGTCAAAAAATAGCGTCCATCAAAGCAGGATTTATCTAAGATGTTTTCACAGAAAGAGACCAATCTCAATTTCATAAAGAAAGTTTGTCGGCGGAAGTCTTGAATGTATGAATGAATGCCGAAACTCAAACGGATAAAAGTAGTTTCACACAAAAATTTGTGAGCCTAGTATCCATACATTCAATGATTCTGAAGTGCAAGTAAATACCTTAAATCAGCTGTCTATATTCGATTGGCAAAAAGCAGTGAATTTGACGGTAAGATACCTCGACGTCTCTACATTTTTCACACATTGTATGATGAATTTGCAACTTTAAAACCTATCACCTTCTCTGTATTCTCTGTAGAGTAAGTTTTCACCTGCAAATCGCTTCACACTTTTACTTGAAACTATCTTTGTCAAAAACTCAAAATTTTTTCTAATCTCTCATATATCCCGTGTTCAAATTTGGTTTTGAAGAGACATGTTTTGACGTTATCACTTTAGCTCCGCCTCTATGTCAGATTCCAATATATATATATATATATATATATATATATATATATATATATATATATATATATATATATATATATATATATATATATATATATATATATAATATGTATATATATATATATATATATATATATATATATATATATATATTATATATATATATATATATATATATATATATATATATCTATATATAATTTTATATATATACATTTATTTATTTGAATTGCTGTTGCCTGTGAACTATTTGTAACTTTTTGATAATTATTAGCAATAACAGGGTTGGTGAATCTCAGAAAACTCGATTTTATTAAAAAGTTGACGTTTCGCCACTACATTCGTGGCTTTATCAACTTTTTAATAAAATTGAGTTTTTTGAGATTCACCAAGCCTGTTATTGCTGATAATTATGAAAAGGTTATATATATATATATATATATATATATATATCTTTATATATATATATATATATATATATATATATATATTCTTCTTATGAATTAGTCAATCAAGAAATATTTGGTATTAAGGATCACTCTTGTTGTTTTCATTCTGACATATTCGCGATATTCTCTGTTCAAACATATAGGTAATTCTAGTAATCTGATATTTTGTTGTTTATTTGATGAATTCAAAATTTATTTCTTTCGTGAATGAGAAATTCATTTTTACTGTAAAAGGTGGTGCTGAACCTGAAGTGATATTAATACTATTTTATTCTAACGAATGAAAATCTTATTATATTCAATACTTCCTTCATAGTTTTTATGACATTCCTTTTCAAATTCTTGTATAATACAAGGTATTTTATATCAATTTCTTGAAGTTCAACAATCTCTTTCATTTAATTTATCAATTCTATACTTTTTTGGTTCCAATGCCTTGTATTATGTCGCATCAGGCTTTTACTAGCAAAGATTTTTATTGAGTTTCGAATGCCCTCTCTCAGTTGCATTGTATATGAAATTTCCCGATGATGTACGTGCCTAATCGCTTCATCAAATTAACTTCGTGTTCAATTGGATACAGAGTTCCAACTAAGAAATTTATTTCACAAAGGAGTAATAATTGTTTCCATCCACATTAATTCTTGTGCATGATTACACATGCTGGTTATTTGATAATCGATAAATTCTACAGAATTCGAGAACAATTGATATTTATCAATTCAGCAATTTATTCCTATTGAAGTTACCTTTGGGAAATTTGAAATTTTCAGTTGAATATATTCCAACTCGCTAAATGCACCAGAGGTGGTGAAAAATATTTTTAATCAGAGAGAATTTTAGGTCTTGTTTTCAGTTTGGTAAAAAATTATTGTATTGCACTACAATGTTTCATTGGAACAGAAAACTTGAGGTAGGGAGGAGGAATATTGGTTTATTGTATTGATATATACAATCCTCGGTATTTCCATTTATTCGCACTTGACCTTGTGACTTGATTCGGTTATAAAGTTAATTGAACACCCATTGTTTTCCGCAATCAACTTGAGTGTTTCAGTTACATTTTGAAAGTTTTCTCTGTCTTGGGCCCGCTGTTGTTCAATATTTTTGTGAATGACATTTTTTGCAATATAAAATGTAATGTTCTTCTCTATGCGGATGACTGTCAATTATTCCATAAAATTTCAACAGTAGTTGGTTGCTTCATTTTTCAGGAGGATATTTCAAATTTGAAAATGGCGCGAAAAAATTTTTTTAACATTGAATATTTCAGTGTTTTACTCAGAAAAAGAACTTAATTAGTTACGATTATAACATAAATACTAATATAGATTTCCGTCGACCTCTAAATAAAAGCTTACTTTAGCGTACATGAAATGACCCATTTTAATTTACAATTTCTCCTATTTTAATGTATGATTGTCATGGGCAACCAAACACAGAAGTATTCAACCCGTAATAGTTGAATTATTCTGTGTCTGTACTGTTATTCCACAGAGAAAGGGAATTCATAATTAAAATCGAAAAATTTAACTCTATACAAAATAAAGTAGAATAATCGTTCGAAACTAATTAACACTTCAGCTTCCACCTGTTCCACATATTCCTTATCGGATATTGTAGGTAATGTGAACTATTCAGAATGTCACATGTCTAATATTCCATCTATGAATTTCTCAAATTCTTCCATCGGGAGCATAAATATAAATATATCGAAATGAACATAGAAATGTATATTGTGTCAAATGTATGTGTTATGCAAAATAAAAATTTATTTCATCGTATGAATTATGTGAATTAACCTTCGCCACTCACGTAAATAATATACTTACAAAAACATAATCTGTGCTTTTATACAATACCTTAGTACGCTCAAAACTAGAATATGCTAGTGTTGTTTGGAATCCGGGATACGCGTTTTATGTAAGGAGTATAGAATCGTTTCATAGACGTTTCCTAAAGTATTTATGGTTTAGCTCTAATGGTGTTTATCGAGAACGAGGTGTTTCTTATGAGTTGCTAAATACTTGATTTAGTGTTCCATTACTTGAAACTCGTAGAATATATTTGGGAATTATGTTTTCATACAAAATGTTTAGTTATTTCATTGACTGTTCATTTCTACTTTCCCTTATAAATTTACGCGTTCAGAGATTACCTAGTCGAGACATGAATGTTTTTTATCCACCTATAGCCCATACAAATATTTTTGCCTTTTCTCCACTTCACAAAATTTGTAGTGATTTCGAGCCTTTTTATAGAGTCATTGACATGTTTGCGGGCAGGCCTGGTGATGTCAGACTCTTCTCTGATTGGTACTTTAGATGTAAGGTTTTGGTGACATTCTGTGAGCGAGCCTTCTTTTTTCTCTCTCAAGAGTTTTTTTTTGTTTGCTCACAGAGTTGCATCATTTACTATGTTACACAACATCGTGGTACTAAGTCATTCTCTTAGTACCACGATGTTGTTGTGGGTAGAATTCGTAAGTGTTCTCACAAATCACTTTTATCTTATTTTAAATAATTGTGTATAATGTAGTACAGTTTAATTTTATGGTTTGTCACATTGGTTTTGTGTATTTTCCTTTGTTGAAGATGTTAGCTTATTTTATAACCTCAAACATTCGAGTCCTGATGAAGGCTTAAATAGAAGCCGAAACGTTGACGGAGAATATAAGAAGTACACTTGATTAGCCTTCAATTCATCCGTTTAACCCATTACCTTATTTGATGTATATATATATATATATATATATACTATTTGGTTATTATGTAGTATCATATAGGGATTAAATGCTATTTTTATAGTTTTCTTTTTGTTGAAGACATGTACCTTTGATTGTCGTTATGTTAATTTGTTTGGTTCAATACCAGAAAAGAGAAATATAATTTTCAATCAATTAAGCTGCAAATAGTTATTTACACCACAAGTGATGTGAGTGATACTAGTCAAGAACGTATAGCCTGAGCCTTAGCGAGGGCTGGCATAATAGTACGACACTGTCTTCCGTTTTATGTATATATTTTATTATTTTTCATTGTATATTATTTGTTGATTTTACCTTAGATACGGTTGCTATAAATACACTCATTATGCCCTATTTCGTAATGAGCGGGCATAATGGATCATAACGCCCGCTAATTGTATGAGGAGAAATGAAGCAACTTCCATTGATTAAATACTTCATATTCCTTTGCGTATACGACTCAGGATTTCTACGGCAATGAATTTTTTGAAGCTTTGGCTGCATTTTCTATGATATTCTTGGGTAAATTCATTTTCATTTCCATTATTTCTATAAGACTACACAGAAAGCAGCAGTGACATTCACTAAATATGATGACAAAAATATTCACAAATGACATGCCTACTATGAGATGGAAAATGGAAAGTATAGGAGCAATGAACCGATTTTAAAATCGATTTTTCATTATAATAAAATAATTTTTTCATGAAAAATAAAATCTTGTATGCACCACGTGCGTTAGATCCTTACGCCCATCGGGCCGAAGGCCCTCGGGCCGAATGTCTCCCTCCGGGCGTAAGGATCTATATAACGCACTTGGTACATAAATAATTATTTTACTACAGTTCTCTCGAATTAAAAAAGTAAGAGTTGGCTGGTAGAAATCGTCACTTCACGATTGATAAATTATAAAGGGCGTCCTCAAAATACAGCAACAGATGACATTGAAATATGACGTGATTTTTGGCGATGACAAGATACGAAGATTTCAGACTTTCCACAGTAAACGTAAAATACTCGTAACACACAAACTTTGTCATTTACTAGCTTTCTTAACAATACGAAATTGAAAATTTTTAAATGTAGTGAATTTTACTTCATTGCAATTTTGCAATGAAGATTCGAGATGAGAAAAAAAAACTTCGAAAACTAAAATAATGAAATTTTATCGATACAAGTTTAAACTGTTACCATACATTTGATATACATGTGATTCGGGTGTTCACTTTTTACTATTCACATAATATTACAGAGAAATAATAGTGAAATCATACGCTCAACGCCAAAAAAAATCGAAGGAAAAAAATCGAATAAAAACAACAAGGTGCGAAAAAAATACTTTATTATTTACGTAGGTATTTGTCATACCTGACGGAGGTCCTCCGAACATACACAATTTTAGCAGGTTTCACTTTGAAAACCTGCTTATCAAAATGGTTGCGATTAGCAAAGTTGGACCTAGGACCAAGATAGTTTTTCGTTTCATGACTTTTTATGATGCTTGGCACCAAAAACTCAGTTTTGGGGGAAAAAATAAATCTTGTTTACATGATAAAGGTCCCAATTTCGGAGTAATTGGGTTAAAAGTTTGTAGGTAGGTATTTTCTAAAGCAATCTTGGATGGGATTGGTTTTGGTTCGAATTAGTTGGGGGGGTTGACCCCGTGGGGAAAGAACCTGTTTACATGATAAAGGGCGTAATTTTGAAGCAATATAATTGAAAGTTTGTGAGTAGGTAGGTTCGTATGATATATTGAATGGAATAGGTTTTAATGCGAATTGGTTGGGGGGTTGACCCCCTAGGGAAATAAATATTGTTTACACGATAGAAGGAGCAATTTTGGTACCATGGGGTTGAAACTTTGTAGGTAGGTAGTTTTGTATGATACCCGGAGGAGGCAATAAATCTTGCTTGCACGATAAAGGGCGTAATTTTATAGAAATAGGGTTGAAAGTTTGTAAGTACGTAGTTTCGTATGATACCTTGGATGGGATTGGTTTTGGTACGAATTGGTTGGGGGGTTGATCTCCGGGGAGGAAATAAATTTTATTTACACATTAGAGGGCGCATTTTTTTTGAATTTGGAAATAATTAATAATTTAATGAATATATTCTTTAAACTGGATGCGTTATGAAAACCTGCTCTTCTCATGCTGCTCGCTGCGATAGAGTTTTTTAATTGTATAATTGGAGCAATCCAACTGAAATATTTGTATTTATGACAGATTTATAAATGCCTGGTGTCCTTTGATAGGCTGACTCATTTTCAGTTATAATATCACAAGAGCATAGAAAATAATCGATTATACTTCCGAGTCACGAGACGTATTTTGCGAAACATCACGAGTGATATTTTAAGAAAATACGTCGAGTGACGAGGTTAGTATAACGCCTATTTCCGTTGGTATTCATTACGATTATATAACAAATAAACAACTTCGCCAGAATTACAACCAAAGCGTTGCATATTAAAAAATTGAACGACACTTCAATGAACTCAATTGTAAATTTTTTTTAAAGGCGTCAAAAAATCATCAATATTAAAATAATCACATTTTGACACGAGGACAAACACCAAAATGATTATACAACTTTGTCAAGGGTATATTCACATATAAAATCTCGGTGACTATGCAAAATTCACGGATTATATTGGCTTATTCACACATGAGTTTTATAATCAGTTATAATATCACAAGAGCATCGGAAATAATCGATTATATTCCGAGTCACGAGATCAATTTTGAGAAACATCACGAGAGCGCAGGTCGAGTGCATTTTTAAGAAAATACGTCGAGTGAAGGGGTCAGTATAATGACTATGCATAATCAAACAAATGTGCTGTCTGTATCATGTTTTACGATTATTTATTGAGTAAATTAAGTAAAAACCTCCGATCAAATCATGAAAAGCATACTTGTCGACCATGGTCAATTTCATACATTACATAAAGTGAACAAGCAAAATTCTTTAATAATTGAAAAAATTATCAAACAACTTTCCAAGGAAGCTGGTTATACGTATTCCGCAACGCAAAATCTGCATTCACAATCGAACGGTGAATTATAGAAATTGTCAAGTCACTCCGACTCAAAATCTGCATACAGCTGTTTCGATCTTATTAGATCTCATCAGTACAGCTTATTTGACTCGGAGTGAATTAACAAATTTCTAATTGCTCCCCAATACAAATCGTGGTCAGTAACACTGTCTGGATAACAATCCAGAGCGCCATCCCACCAAAGATATTGGGAAACAACAATTCACCGCTTAGCCTGAAAATGCAGAAATTCGTCGCTCGAACACGTACCTCCTGATATGAAGATATCTACTCTACAACAGTGGTGTATATGATTCCAAGGAACACTAACATAGTGATTTAAAATCTTTGGATATACTCACGAGAGCGCGCTCCGAATATTCTAGCTGATAACTTAACTAAATTGATCGTTCTGATTGGTTGAAAATTATACGAAAAAAATAATCAGTTATAATATCATAAGAGCATCGAAAATAATCGATTATATTCCGAGTCACGAGATTAATTTTGAGAAACATCACGAGAGCGCAGGTCGAGGGCAGTTTTAAGAAAATACGTCGAGTGAAAGGGTCAGTATAATGTTTATAAATAATCAAACAAATGTGCTGTCAGTATCATGTTTTTTACAATCGACCGAAAATAAGCCGTAGCAGTTGCGGGAGGCAGGTTGTGTTGCTATGTCACTTCCTTATGAAGGTAATATGCACTAACCTCCCACCAATCCGGTTTATAGTGGAGTAATTGCCGAGTAGGGAGTAGAAAAATATCAAAGAATCTATGAAAGAAAATCACATTAAATTACGCCAGCGAAATTAATACATTATGTGAATTTCCAATGCTTTTTCTCATTCAATGGTTTCGAAATTGCCCTACTGTAACTGCAAAGGTAGTGTATGTAGTAAAAACAGTGAAGAAACAAAGTAATGTGACTAATATTTTTTTATTGAGAGAACCTGGTGTCTATTATGAATTTTCATTACATTCCTTTTCGGATAGAAATGGCATGCTGAAAAGCTGCCTAAAATTCAATATTTTATGATTCGCTTATTACTCAAAAACAAATATTAATCAGAAATGAATGAAATATATCAAATTCCAATCGAATTAAATTTGAATGAAGGAGTTTTCAAAATCCCTCCGTTTGAAATGATTTCGTCTCATTTCTCAGTTTTCTCAAACATTCATTTTCAATAAATTTCAGACATCTTTTGCCCTTCAACTGATGATATTGACCCTCTTGATTTAATTGGAGGAATTTTTAACATGAATTGATTAGTACGGCATTCAGTTTCAACCTGCTTTCATCTTTTTGTAACCTTATTATATTATAATGAAATTACGAGCATTTTCAAATGCTTCGACGAACCTAATTTATATCGATCCTCACTCGTCATATTCATTATAGATCCTAATGAAACGATGAACCTGCTTTCACGATGAAACGACTGTCAGGCCTAAATTTACCAAAGAGTTTCGACACCCATCTCTTTTGCGAATCTTTTCCAAATTATACACGTTCGAAATTCATCCATTCAAGTACTACAGTTTTTCATTAGAAAGTCTGATATCCCCTTTCCTTCTGAAGCTAATTAAAATTATTGAAGCTTTGCCGGAATTTCCTTTGATATTGTAGCTTCATTCTCACCTCACTCCTGCGAAGAAAATACGTTTTGTTAGAAGTTTAAATCGATCGTACCCTATGGATTTTGTTTTTGTCGAACGTAACGGGTCGTCGACGTTAGCTTCAAATAAAATAAGTGACTTTTACGGAGGCGACAATATACGTAGGGCGATTTTTATAGGTGGCAGGTTTTGCAGCGATCCGTTAAACAGCAGACTTATCCCGGATGAACTTTAAAGCAATTCGAATGTAATTCAGAAGCGGGACTCTGTGTCCTATAGAATTCTATTAATCGCCTTCTTTCTATACCACTGGCACTCCGTGCGCACTTAAAATAGTTTTCTATCGACGAAAGCGATCGACTTCTGGCGAGGTGTATAGACGTGTCGTATTCTATTTCGACAACAAATTAGCCTGTCCAACAGTATCGTTGTTCTGTCATTTTTGAGTTTGTTTTGCTTATCAATTATAAATGATTGTTAGTAAAGTGGTAAATAATTATTAAAAATTATAAATATGCACATTTGACAATTATTACTGGATGTGTATGACGAAAAGCCACAATTAATAACCAATAAGTTCAGTAGAGTAGCGGGAAAAGACAAGGGAAATAAACTGTGGCAAACGGTTCCTCAAAAACTAAACAGTTTAGGTTTTGGTAAAAAATCGGTAGAAGGATAGAGAAAAAATAGTAATACTGTTGTATTATTACTCAGATCACACGAAAATATTTATATTATTTTATATTTTACTTATGGGGAACTTTGTAAGTTGTACCAAATAAATACCTATTATCATCAGCTATCGAATAAACTTTTATTATATTGTTTTTGAATTATAAGTAAAAATAATTTAAGTCTGAAATACTGATAAAATTAATAACTTTAGTGAAAGATATGTCATATCTTGTAGCATATTTATATAAAAGTTGTTGAATGGCGACGATAGCTATTTATTAAACTATAGAGCTAGCTGACCAAAATAATAAACAAAATAATAAACAACAAAATAATAAACAAAGCTGTTGGAGGACCAAAATTTTTTTGTCGGATTTAGAGAAAAGACTGCTAACAATTATGGGAAAAAATTCTGTTGCAGGAGACGAGGCTGTACATGAATTGGGATTGGAAAATAATGTTCGTAATAATTTTAAATATTTTTTTAGACGAGACATTCGTCAATTATAATTATGAAAATTAAAGTTATGAAGTTGTTTGAACTCGCCTTTAGTCGCAATTTGAAGCAAAGAAATCAACAAAATCACAAAAATAGAAATGACACACATAAAATTGACGTTTATCAAATGAAAATATCAGTATTGCCACTTTTAAAATAACAAATTACTCTACAAATTCCGGAAATACCCGAAGAGAAGGCGATTGTAACACAGAGTGCCGCCAAACGCGATTATCGCTTTCTACAGTAGAATTCTATTATAGACAGCGACAGGTAGAATACTATAGTGCACGGAGTCCCACTGCAGATTCGACTGAGCACCACTATGAAATTAAAAATATTCTTGCATTTTTAGTGATACTTTATCCCATAAAATACAAGCTATTGAATTTGTCGAAGGAAAGCAGTCAAGTGATTATTTTTTTCATCCGTTTTAGATGACCTAGATCACGTTTTTTTTTTTTTTTTTTAACTCGAGGGACCTACAGTTTAACGCCGGTTCCGAACGGCCAATGGGCTTGTAAACTATGTACATTACCCAACAATTTTTAATCATATATAACCACTAAATTTCGGACATACATAACACCCAAGAGCGCGGTGGGACTCGAACCCACAATCCTCGGTTTACAAACGGTATAAGGCCGTTCACCTTACCGCTGGTCTACCGAGGCCTCATCACGTTTTTTTGAAAAATTTATATAAATATATTTCTTGGTCTATTTTGACATCTCCAGATGTTCTCATCCAGTCGAATGAGCTGAAATTTGGTACCTGGAATTGTTTCCATCGCAGAACGAAAGTATGAAAATTTGAGTAAAATTTTGCAACCGCCGCCATTTTCATATAAATACCCTTCCCGGTATATATCGACATCTCCAGCGGTTTTTATCACACCAACTAAACTGAAATTTTTTACCTGGTATTGTTTTCGTTGCAGAGCGACTCTGTCAAGATTTGGTTAAATTATTCCAACCGCCGCCATGTTTGCTTAGATATTTCTTGTTTTTTCATGAATTTTGAAAGTTTGCCAAACTCCACAGCTTCTACAGATTGAGTTAGAGGGGTGTAGTTCAGGAGGTACATATATTGAGTTTATGTTGGCTTGAGATCCTTTTTTGGATTCAACTCTTTTTCTCAACCGCGCTGCATTTCGTGGTGACTATTCCGTTCAAATTGCATCTGTTTCGCGATGTACGCGATGCACTTCGCGATTTTTTTTCTACTATAGAGGGTTTGAATTTGGTATGTGAATTGAGTTGATGTTGAGGTGCGTTTCTTCATTAGTTTGAACTGTTTTCCTCAACCACGATGCAGTTCGCGAATTTTTTTTTTTTAGTAAAGTAAATTATTTTCCACGTTTTAATTCGGTTTACTATAAGCGTGATTTTTCAAAATATAATTGAAACAGTTGGAAAATAATCTCAACGCGATGCATTTCGCGCAAAAAATACGTCTTTAATGATGGAGCTCTGCTGCTCTCGAGTTTTTTTGTTAATCACATAGTAAGATAAATTTCATGGTGATTGTTACATATCTAGTGTTATACAACGCTCAAGACAGATTACATATCAAATCAATCAATCAATAGCGCAACAACCCCGGTTGGGTGTTGGCTTTAGCAATTTTTTCCCTCCAGACATCACGCTGTTGGGCTATTACTTTCCAGTTTGATAGCCCTAGTTTTTTGGCATCACTCTGGACGCTATCCTCCCATTTGAGCTTCGGTCGACCTGGTCGTCTGGTGCCCTCTGGTTTGGAGTTCAATATGCGTTTTGGCAAGCTGTTGTCTGCCGATCTTACTATGTGCCCTGCCCACCGAAGACGCCCAGTTTTAATGGTATTAACAACATCCATGCCACCAGATTTGTAGTACAACTCGTATAGTTCGTGATTGTATCTTCTTCTCCAAATTCCTTCCACGTAAACTCCTTTAAATATGGTTCTTAGTACTTTTCTTTCAAAAGATTACATACCTATATGTAGTGAATAATAGAACTTTTATATGGACAAATAGGTTATATACATGTCCACTGGTACAAACAGATGGTTCATGTAACTTAAATATAAATCTATAATCTATGGTCACATATTTTAAATCTCACTAATATAATAAAGGATCATACTTCACTGTTATGTATCATAATAATAACGAAGTAATGTAACCGCATTACGTACAGCTTTTTAGTCGTATTTTATCCTATAAAACACATACTAGTGTATCGAAGGAAAGCAGTCAGGTGCGGGAGTATTTTTTCTATCCGTTCTAGACCTCCTAGACCACGATTTTGGAAAAATTTTTCATGTCTGATATATAAATATATATATATATATATATATTTTTAATTTTAATTTTTTTTTCCTGGTACAAAGTGACATCTCCAGCGGCTTTCATCAATTCGAATGAGCTGAAATTTGGTACCTAGAATTGTTTCTGTTGCAGAACGAAAGTATCAAAATTTGGGTAAATCTCAGCAATCGCCGCCATTTTTACGTAGATATTTCTAACTTTTATATAATCGTCCTACCCGGTACATATTTACATCTCCAGCGGTTCGTATCACACCAAATGAGCTGATTATTTTTTTCTGGGATTATTTTCGTTGCAGAATGAAACAACCAAAATTTTCCAACCGCCGCCATTTTTATGTAGATATTTATTGTTTTTTTCGTGACTTGCACATTTGCCAAACTCCACAGCTTCTGCAAATTGTTCGTTCAAATCGCATGCCATCCTGCTTCGCTATTAGTAGACGATGCACTTCGCGAAATTTATTTTATTTTTCATGAAATAATAAGGAATTTTCTCATTTTTATTTTGATTTGCCATGAAAGCGTTGTATTTCTGTTCGCGATGCACTTCGCGAATTTTTTTTTTTGAAAAATTTAATTATTTTTTCAACAAAATAATTTTAATTATATTTATTAATTTTATTTTTTCAATAAAATAATGATTCCCAACTTCTTGATTCGATCTTCTATTTAAGCGTGATTTTTCAAAATATAATTCAATTCGTAAGAATCGCATCGTGAAAATTTAGAGTGGTATGTATTTTTTAATGCAACATCATAAAAAATTTTGAGGTGGACCACCCTAATCACTTAGGGGTATGAAAAAATATTACGACCTATTCTCAGACCAACTGTTGTTATTTTCGATTTCCATCTTGCAACCCTATTGCGGATCTGTGGATGAAATTTAGAAAATGAAAATCACGATGGAAAAATAGGGGTTGATCGTAGAAGGGTAGAAAATTAAGAGTTATATGATTTTTCTCATTATAAGTCATGACAAAATAAAAATAAAAATCTAGCCAAAAAAGTTATAGGAGTTTATAATAAACAAATTAAAAATAGGGGTTGATCGTAGAGGAGTGAAAATTTAAGGTTTTATGTATTTTTGAATGCTGTATCATAAAAAAAATGAACAGAAAATGTTGTCTGGAAATTTTTTAAAAAATTAAGGGGTGGACTACCCTTATTATTTGGAGGATGAAAAATTGATGTTGGTCGATTCTCAGGCTTACCCAATATGCACACAAAATTTCATGAATCGGTGGAGCCATTTCGGAGAAATTTAACAAATAAAAAATATGGGTTGATCGTAGAGGGGTGAAAATTTAGGTTTGTATGTTTTTTTTGGAAATTAAAAAAATTGAATTAAGGGGTGGACTACCCTTAACATTTAGGGGGATGAAAAATAGATGTTAGCCGATTCTCAGACCTACCTGATATGTACACAAAATTTCCTGAGTATCGGTCTAGCCATTTCGGAGGAGTTTAACTTCTAACACCGTGACACGAGAATTTTATATATCAGATATTTCAGCTCGTACAGAGTGGTCCAAATTGGACACTTTTGATAGGAAACACCAATTTCTAGAGGAGTTAGAGAAAAACTAGCCTGCATGCTACGAGATCGATTTTTGTGAGAAAATGAATGCCGAAAACCGCACATTGATATCTTGACTTGTTCGAAAGATACAAGGTGTTTTTCAATTTTGTGCATTTCTGACCCAACCCCGTAACTTGTTTATTTTTGAATATTTCTTGTTTCTGTAAAAACATTCTTCAGGCACTTTTTTAAAAGGAATCCAGTGGTGTTACTAGATTTTTATTAAAAAATATTGTTTTGAAGCTATAACATAAACTTGTATTTTTTCTCATGGACCACCCTATATATTTTTAAATATCCGTGTTTGAAATAAAATTCTCTTTTCAAATATATATAATAGTTGCTACTTCTCTTTGAAAACATGCATTTTGTTGCTGTTTTCGAATTATTTCAGATGAATTTTCAAAATCTGGGTTGCCATGCCTGAATATGAAACAAAATAGTTCTACATAACAGCTGTTAAAAAGAATTAGTGCCTATTTTGTAATAACGCATAAATTTAATCAAAAAATAGAATAACAAGAACAACAATATTTTTTAACTATTTACAGCATGTGTTCGAATTGAGCACCATTTAAATCAAAACATAATTGACTTCGCTTTTTCACAATAAAGAATCAAATTGCATAGGATCCGTATTGCGAGAATCATATTTCATTTGTCGTGTTTAGACGGAACCAAGGGAGGATGGTTTTGTTTTGAGGAAACTCATTATTAAAAGCGATCGTGGTTTCTCTAAACGTGTGGACACACTCGAAAGTGGTTACATATATTGTTTGAATAAATGATGGTGAGTAGAGGGAACTTATTAGTTTCTTTGGCATCACAGAAAGCTGATAATATATTGCAGGTAAAGAAACATAATTATTTTGTGTTATTACACAAATTTTCAATCTAACCTCAAACTCGGTATTAAACATAGATTTTATTCGTTCTAGCATGTTTCGAATCAAGATGGTAATAGCAAAGACTCAGATGTCCGTTGTAATAATCGTACGAATGATATTCTATCAACCCCGGGTTCATCGGTAAGTAATTCCTAGTATTTTGTAGGTAATAAAGTTTGATTCCATATTGCATAAATAAAAACACTGAATATAAAAAATCATTCACTTGGTTTGCCAGAATAATTTAATTTCTAAATATCTACCTATATCAATAATTTATTGATCAATAAAAGCAAAGTTTGTCAACAAAAACTGTTGACAGACTCTACAGGGTAAGCCAAAAAATAGTGTTGAATATCGAATACCTATTAAAATGCAAAATTTTATATAGTGTAGTATTTTTGAATAACCATAACATTGGGATTGTTAATTGCCTTTTTTGAGTATAATTTGTATGTTTCTTATTTATCTGGGTGAGCCAAAAAATATTGAATGTCGAACATATTATTATACTAATCAATAACAGCAACATTTTTTGTCAGTTTGCCATCTGAAAAAAAAATTATTACATATAAAAATCATATGTTTATGTATATCGGAGTATAACTACTTTTTCTGACAAATCAAAAAGTTATATATCCAGTTAGTACCACATCCTAAAAATTATATTTTGTTTTTCAGGTTTCAGCAGTAGAAAATAGTACCGAACAGGGGATATCCAGTATAACAGAATCACCGATATCAAAATCTGAGGTGAATGGGGTAAATAGTGTCTTCGATATGCATGAAATAGAAAATTCTGATGATTCTGTCAAAGACAGAGATTATGAATATGAATCGGAGGATATGTCTTCAGAAGAGGAAGACGTAGAGGAGCAGGTGGATGAGACGGGAGAACAGATACAAGACTTAGAACACCATGCAGAAGTCGTTACAAGAGGCATACCAAAAAAAGGTAGAAAAAGAAGATATAAAGAACAAGATAGAAATATAGGGAAAAAACTCACGAACAGTAATGAAAACTATTATTCCGCCAAAGGGAAGCTTGTGAGTTCAAAACCATTAGTAGATTTGAACTGTTTATGTAAGAATGGTTGTAAAACCAAGGTGTCCACTGAGGACAGAAAGCAATTTTTTACACACTACTGGACATTGGCTGATTACAATGTGCAGACCACATTCATATCACCGTGTGTTAGGGAAGAACCTATAAAACGCCAGACACTGAAGGCAGTTAATCGAACTAAACGAAACTGATCTTACATGCATTTGATTCCAGCTGCTCGCCATGAGTTTTACACAGGTTTGACAGGAGATGAGAATATTGTTGAATATATAGAAGGTTACAATGGTAAGCTTGATTTTCACTGCGAATTTGAGGAGGAAGAAGAGGAAGAGAATCCAGAGTTTTAACTATGCTGTTTAGTTCAATAGTTACTCATATATGTTATAATTTCATATAAAATTTATACTACTTTAAAGTTTTGCAAACATTAAAGACCGTAAATACAGTTATGCAAAAAGGAACCTCGTGTTTTTTTCATGTAAGCTGTCTAATTTTCTTATATATTTTGAAAGAAATATGTTATATTCCATTTATTCTCAATGAAATTCACAAAAACAAATTCAAAATTCCAATTACAAGACCATACTACCGATTTGGCACTAAAAACCGTTTTACTCATATTTCTCGAAACTTGAATTTTGTCACTTGGTACCTTATTGCAGAAGGGGGTCCAATTGCAGTTAGGAATTCGTATATAGAAACAAATAAGAGAAATAATGTGAGTATAAGGGATCTGCAGGTCACGCGTTTTTATTATTTAAATATATTCTGTTTCTGAGTTTTGATTTCAAGAAAATAACTTTTCAGGTCTTTTCCTTAACCGCCAGCATTTTCATGTAGATATTTGATTTTAAATTTTTCCAACCTTTTAAAGTTTTTCTCACATCCACAATTCCTCTCAAATTAATTTGAAGGTTAGTAATTCGTATCTTAAAACCTACCTGAGTGTTGGAGCTCTCCTGGTCACGATTTTTTAGTAAAATTTGCCAAGAAAACCTAGTAGGTAACCTTGAAATATGGCAGAGAATATTCAATCGTTCATGCAAGTCGATTATTATTATGGTTATTTTCACAATATGATGTGTGATATTTAGGAATAAATTATTTTCTCCATAGATAGATAGCTACGATACTGAATAATATTCTCACTACTATAATTTTTTTATCACTGCAAATAATGTATCCGTTCTAAAGTTAATTTTCTTTTT
>JARQZK010003281.1:0-12500 GCA_030704885.1 Cynegetis impunctata
CTCCTGGAAATATCAGGGAATTTTTTCTCCTGAATTATCTTGGAATAAACAGGAAATTTCAGGTTCACTCAGAAATTTTTTCGAGTGTAATTAGGTTTTTTTAATTTGCTTTCTGAAGATTTAAAACCAATATTAAATTGCTGAAGAAAAAAAGTCGTCAACTATATGTCCAGAAATGATGAATTCTTATATGAAGACAAACTGTCTGACAGCATTTGCACATGATGCAACATTGACAGAAAAAAATAACCTATGACAGCAGTGGTCCACAAGAGGAAAGTCGTATCTCTGTACACCTGGAAAAAGAATAAAATAATCTGGAATTCTCAGGGAATTTTATATCCTGACTTGAGTAGATATCTTGTGAAAGCTACATTACACACCAAGAAGCACAACCAGGAATTTGAAAATTTGGGCGATCATGGCAGGTATTGCACAAGGAATGCAAATATTATGTCGATCCCCAGACATAGATCTTCATCTTACGCGAAATGTCCGATGTACTCTTCCATCCTAGTATACAAGTTACCTGTGTGTATCTGAGGAATTTGACCATGCCTAGATTCAATACTGCAATAAAAGATTTCCTTATAAATAGAAATTTCTAATCTGTAGCCGAATAGGTACTTGTCCTGTTGATGGTATTCATATTATGGTCTTTTGTCTGATGAATGTTACATTATAGAGTGTATTTACATTGCATATTTTCTGTTATGTAAACTGAACACTTTTATTATATTTACATTGACGAGTACACGCTGTTTAAGCCAAACGTACGATGATGAATATTATTATTATTATTTAAAAAAAGTGCATTTTCCATTTCAGATTATCGAATATGCCTTGATGAACTTGTTGCTGTAGTTTCGAACTGACACAATCATATTGTACGAAGTACACCAGTGCATTTCAGTTATAACTTTCAAATTGTTAATTTTACATTACGTTTTCTTATTATTACATTTGTTAGTTGATAGTCTTAAAATTTCAAATCTTTGGCGTCTACTAGCGTGATATTATATTTAGGCCAAATTATAATCGCGAACTTATCGTCTTCATATTCTATTTTAAAATCGGTTCATTGCTCATATACTTTCTATTTTCCTTCTCATAGCAGGCATGTCATTTGTTGATATTTTGAAGTTTGTGAATATTTTTGTCATCATATTTAGTGAATGTCATTGCTGCTTTCTTTGTGTAGTCTTATAGAAATAATGGAAATGAAAATGAATCTACCCAAGGATATCATAGAAAATGCAGCCAAAGCTGCGAATAATTCATTGCCGGGGAAATCCAGAGTCGCCGTATACGACAAGGATTATGAAGTATTTACCTAATCAATGGAAGTGGCTTCATTTCTCCTCGTATAATGAGCGGGCGTTATGATCCATAAGGCCCGCTCATAACGCCCTAGGGAATAATTAGTGTATTTATAGCAACCGTATCTAAAGTAAAATCAACAAATAATATACAAGTGAAAAATAAATTTATTTAAAATTTTTTAGTCACAAATTCATAACATTGCTATGATAGTCTAGAATGAAATAACTTGATGTGAATTAGCAAGTATCAATCAGAAACAGAATTAGTTTTGTATATTGTGTGAGTATTTAACGTTATATGTGGAAACTCCGAAATATTCTCGTCAACCACATAAATAACGTCCAATTTCAATATTTTCTTTCACAGCTTGCCGAGAAGTATTGGTGTCGTTCCTAGGAAGTTTCATATAAGTTGTAAATCGTTAAAAGACTATTTCGACCAGCCTACTCCTACCGAAAGTCGCGTAAAAAAATTCGTTGCAATAAAGTTGTTCCTTAGTTTTCTAAACACAACATTAGTGTATTTTTTAGATATTTGAGAATATTTCACAGGAGTCCGTCCAGCAGATTTATCTTCATTTTATTTTTCATTCGAAAATTGAAAGAACGTTCCAATAAAATTATAGTTGTCCTCCCTACACGCAAATCGGTTTGGAATTATCGGATCCCCCTCGTACCCTGTGCAGTGGATTCGGAGCAAAGATTGAGCTGCGACATCTGGTAATTCAGCCAGGCGGCCACCAATATTCTTTCTACAAGTTACACTCTCTCTCTCTCGGCTGCTGTGTGCATGTCTTACTGGAATTTCCCTTTCATTACATTCTTTGTTCTATTTTGAACGAACACTGTCCTTGCCTTCCTTATCCATGCCTCCCTTTTTATCGCGCATTTATTTCTAGATTCATTTTCTGTTATGTAAACATGATGTATTTTTAAGGGTCTCATATCGAGACGGCACTGACATACGAAATGCACGGTTGTCAGTTACACAGCCTCGTTTCGATAGCTGATACGTTCATTCGGGTCTCTTTCTATGGATCCCAGGAGCCATTGACCTGATTACAATTTTCTGATATTCGTGTATTCAATATAACTCATCACGGGAAGATAAAATCGTTGTATAATTACTACACATTTAATTCATATATTATACATTCGATAATAAGAGTAGCCACTTTATCTGCGAAACTTCCAATGATTTTGTTTGGTTTTATATACAGGGTGATTCATGAGGAAATGTCAATACCTTAGGTGCGGATTCAGGCACCAAAAATAAACACAAAAGTCTATATAAATATGGGACCGCAAGGCCTTCGTTTTTCGAAATACAGGGTGTTAAAAAAAATGGTGAAATTTTTGAAAATTATAAAACCTAGATTATTTTTGTTGGACATAATTTGAGAACAATAATTTTATTGAAAATTAAAATACATATTGTTTAATTATATATTTTGTTTAGGTAATTTTTTTAAATTTTGCTACAGATAAAATCAGATGCGTCGTTATTTTTTAAATCCGAATATCTCGAAAACGGTTGCTCACATCAAGTTTGAACAGGTATACGGTCTTGATGTAAAGATGAAAAAAGAATTATTTAATTTACTCGACAATTTAATACAGGTCCGAACCAAAAAGTTGGGATTGTTCCAGATAGTAAAAAGAAAAGGTGGCGCAGACTGCAAGTAAGAGCCATACTAAGATAATAATTCGAATTCGTCATACCAAAAAAACCCCGGATACCAATTTTCACTCCGATATTCACATTATCATAGGTTTTATTTGAGAAATAGAAAAAATAAATAAAAATTTCAACATCCCGTATTTAGAAAACGAAGGCCTTTTGGACCCATATTTATATAGACTTTTAAATTTTTGGGGCTTGAATCCGTACCTGAGGTATTGACATTTCCTCATGAATCACCCTTTATAAGTAAATGCGTTGAATATGTGTCTTTCAAACTACTCTAATATAGGAATATAGATGCAATGACATTTTGATATTTCTGCTACCTATTTAGATTTTTTGTAATGCAGACGATTATTTGAATTATTTGGAACGAAGTTCCTTATCCAACTTTATACTCCATACACTTTGTGAATGAAAGCGGTGTGAAAAACTGTCTCCGCCACGACTATCACGACAGGCCTGCGCGCCAGTTGTATTCGTATATGCGTATGAGTTCAGCAGGCCGTACGAGTAAAACTCATGAACTCTCTTATTCATTTAACTACTCTCAAATGTTGTTATTTCATTAATAAAGGATTAATTGTGAAAGTCATTCAGCAGAAGTTGAGGATAGTGATGATGAAGTCAGGTGAATATTAGTGCTGGTAAATTTATTAAGATACTCTATGTGAATATACAGATATGAGAATAATTTCAGTGTATTATTATAAGTTATGTATGATTTCGGAGTGGAGAATTAATTGAAATTCGTACAAGTACCCTAATATCTATTCGTATAATCAGGGATCAAAATTAATAATTTTTACCCGAAATAATTTTATTTTTTGGACGGTAAATATTTCCTTGTATTGATTGTTTTTGTTTTTTTACATAACTCACTATTGTCTCTGCAAGTAATAGAAGAACATTACTACCTAATCATTTCGCAATCATTGGGCGAACACTTATGAGACTGAAAATAATTTTTAAATATTTCCCTCCGTTGTTCCAGAGCAAAACTACTCATATCTTACAGCGGAGGTTTAAAAACAAGCTAATAATGGACCACCCATTATTTACTCTTGAAATATACATTTCTCGATGAGTGCAGCGTAGCTGTATCTGAAACTAAACGATCAAAATTCTTGAGGAGCGTCACTGGATTCTTCTGCTTTAATTGCTGGTTTGAATAAGTCAAAGTTATATACTTAAATAATAACGTTGAATATATTTGTATTCAAAGGAACACAGATAAATCTATTGATGACTTCTGTATAAACATTCATATATATTTATGTGTGGAGACTTAAACGCATCGCAGAATTTTCTTGAATTTCACCCCACACACTAATGGAAGTGAAACTGATCAGAATATACGGCAACGTTGTATCTGCACAGAATATCTATGCTCTAATTTTAAAAATGCAGTTCGGATATCCTCTGTATGGTTTATGTTGAATTGAATATGTATATTCTGACAGTTACTTCGGTATGCAGTTAACATATGTTAGTAAAAGCAAAAATGTTAACACGTTGAAAGCTACAGTAACGGTTGAAGGAAAAAAAGAGGTGTCGGGCATCCATTCGGAACAGGGGAGAACAGTTCGAACAAAATTTGTTACTAGAGAACAGAAAGGTATCAAATTATTGCTAATAGTTTAACTTTTGTTCAAATAAACGATCATTAAAATAAAATTGTTGGTACTGTCAATCGGAATAAAAACTATTAACTATTTGAACAAGCATACTTCAGACTTTAGAGAATACTTTCGAAAAAATTGTTTTTTGACAGGCATCAATAAAAAATTTACGAGGGTTTGAAGGTGAGATTTCAGGTAATTTGGGTAAAATTAACAAAATTGTATCTCCTGTACCATGAGTTTTAATACCCAGGAACCCAAGGTAGAAAGGTAGCAAATGACCTCAACAATATCCCTATAAATTTTGATGGTTAATGTGCCGAACACCTTGTGTATATATATATATATATATATATATATATATATATATATATATATATTATATATATATATATATATATATATATATATATATATTAATAATTAAACGAGTATTTAAATTTAAAGAAAGTTAAATGGGAACTCAGCAAGGGCAACAAAATATACTGACCAATATAAAAAACATTAAGAGTAACAATAATTAGAGAGAAAGCTGCAACATACAACAAAACTTGAAGGAATCTATCTCACGAAACGAAAATAAGACAGGGACATAGGTTGAAAACAACTGACATTTCTATGATATCACGCAACACATGAAGCAGTCATAGAACAACAACCTTCTCACTCATGACCCCTTTTTCTTACTGTCACATTCAAGTATGTTACAATAGATTTTACTAAGGGCTGGTTGTAGATGTCTAGTTCAATTGTGGTTCTGTTTTGAACCGAGTTCAAGTAAAAATTTCTGTTGTAATTGGGATAGTCAACGTTGATCTGTGGTTCACAAACGAAGTTCACTGACCGTTCGTTGAGGAGCGTTTAAGGACGGTTCAAGACTGGATCAGAAGGTTTATGACAATTGACGTTTGAATTGATTCAATTGACAAATAACATTTTAACTATCAATAATTACAAAATTTTTTCAATCTTTCCTGAAATGAACGCTTTACTCGAAGAATTAACTGATGCTGAAGACTTTTTGGAAATAGTTATTGGTTTTTGGCATCCTAGAAGACCACAAACGTTTAGAAACAGGCCCAACCACTTTGAAATATGGTCTGATATAGAATTTAAATGTAGATTTCGGTTGGAAAAACGAACAGTGAGGTTTCTAATTCATCAGATCTATGAAGAAATTAATTTCAAGATTGAAAAGTAAGAGTTTTAAACTTGAAACGTATTCAATTGCTATAATACTTGATATATTTCAGGAATCATGCACTCACACCTGATGTAAAAGTGTTTGTGACACTGCGATATCTGTCTACAGGGTCTATACTGCAGGTTACAGCCGACTTCAATGGGATTGATAAATCGACTGCAAGTCGTGCTGTACATCAAGTTACGAGGTCAATCGCAAGACTTAGTTCAACTTACATACAATTCCCTGAGACACAACAAGATATTGAGGATTGTAAACAAGGTTTTTTCAATATAAGTAAATTTCCTAGATGCATTGGGGCACTAGATTGTACTCATGTGAGAATACAGTCGCCAGGTGGACCTCTTGCTGAAAATTATCGTAGTATGAGTATGCAGGTAGTATGTGATGCTGAATTATGTATACGTAGCATGGTATGTCGTTGGCCTGGAGCTGTCCATGATGCCCATATATTTAGAAATTGTTTACTGAGGGCAAAATTTGAGAATGGTGACTATGGAGATAGTTTGCTTCTTGAAGATAGTGGCTATGGGATAAAAACCTATCTTATTACTCCATTGAGAAATCCAGGTAGTCCGGCTGAGCAACTATTTAATGAATCCCAGATAAGAACACGTAACCCAATTGAAAGATGCTTTGGTGTGTTAAAAAGAAGATTTCCAGTTCTAGCTGTAGGTATTCGTCTGAGGGTTGAAAAAGTAGAAGGTATAGTAGTTGCTTCATCAGTTCTACATAATATAGCTTGCATGATGAGAGATGCTGCTCCACCAGTTGATGAAGAAATAGAAGCTGCTGTACACTTAGTCAACAATGTGAATAATGTTATTATGAGACAAAATGGTGGTGCAAACAACAGTGTTCGTTATTCTTTAATACTCAACTATTTTGCAAACTTACTTTGAAATACATGAAACTACAGATGAATATTTTTTCATTTTAAATTGCTACGTTATATACAATAAAATCTCTATGTAATAAAAGTATTTATTCAATAATAAAATAATTTTAAAAAGCTATGTATTCAGTGATCTCAATTTGGCCTCCAGAATTAGCATGTTCATCTCATGTTCCTTTCTTGTGAACATCATCTTCTCTGCACTCTCATTTTGCATCAGCAGCATCATTTGTTCATGTTTTCTTGCATATGCTTCAATTTCAGCTGATGTTCTTCAGCAAAAGCTGATTTCTGAACTTCTGCAAGTTCAATTTTTTTTGCACTCCATGCAACCATTTTACTGCTCATAGGATTGCTTTGTTTCTTGAAAGAAACTCCATTTTCTGAAATAAAAACGATGGAAGAGATGAAACAGTTTTTATACTATTTACTTCATTTAAAAAGACGCATACACAAAATCCCACATAAGTTATAAATGCTTATTCTCACCTTTATCGTTAGTAGATGCTTTTTTTGGACCAGCTCTGAGTGGAGATGATATTTGCTTCCTCAACATGTCTGGTGTGTATTTACACCAGTCTAATTCTTTAGATGTACTTGGCTGAGTATAACTGTGATCTACTGTGATCAATTCTACTAAAAGAAAAACCAAAATAAAAAGTTGATATTAATAAAATGCATATATTTACTCTTTTTCTCTTCCAATATATCATCAGATGTTGAGGCAGTCTGACAGTCCAGTGATACTAGATTTGACCTGTTGACTGAATAATACCAGAAATTAGTATCAAATAATATTTTTCTAAATCAACTCACTGAAATCAGTTATATCCTCTAGTATCACTTCATCCTCACTATACACGGTGGTCTCCAGCATATTACCTAAATTGAAAGCATTAGAAATTTGTATCCATCAAACAATAGTGAATGTGACTGTAATCAAACTCACCGTAACCACAATCATGATCAAATTCTGATTGTAATCCAGTCATTTGTGTCCCAACAATTTCTTTAATGCCTTGATCAATCTCATTAAAATCTAAATCTTTATGGGGTCCTCCACCTGTCTTTTTTAGATACATTTTCTCATCGGCAAATTTCTGTTTGCTTCGCTTCTTCAAATTCTCATACTTATTTTTCAACATGTGCAGTTGTCGATAAGTCTCCCCCGACAAACCATTGAACTCATTACAAATGCGATTCCAAGCTACTAATTTGATTTTGTTTGTGTTTGTATCGCTTTTTTTGCACTCAATTTGATGTTTATACTTTTTTACCAAAGATATTAGAATATGTTCTTCTTTAGCACTGAAGTTTGTTGATCTCTTCTTGATATCCATGATATAAGTATTTAACAAATTTAGATTCTGAAATATTACCATCTATTATATTCTGATTGATGAGCATGCTATTGAATAAAATAAATATATTTGTCTGAAACCACATTCCTTCAAATAGTTCTAAATATATTTACCGAAAGCTACGAATGCGTCCAACATTCAACTATCACCACACTTAACACAACTTAAATGAATGATGCTAAAGTTCAGTTTCCCGCCAAACGCGTTAATCAGGGCAGCCAACGTGACCTGAACTGCGATCAACAAACCTAGTATTGAACTTGCACTCCACAACAGAAATTGAGATGAACCTGGTTCAAATTTGATTAGCAGTTCTGTTGAACTGGAGTTCAACTACGACATCTACAACCGGGCCTAAGTTGTCTGATATCTCCCAGTTCATCAATGGCAGGAGAACTGTATTTGTTGATATAACACTTCTCCAACAACTTCCTATTCTTTCGTTCTTTTGCTTATCTAGAATTCGGATGTAATTAAAATCTACAGTGTGTTCCAATATTCCAATGTGTTTGGGCAGTGCACATTTTTCAGGGTGTAATCTTGCAGCACTCTTGTGTAACTCTTTTTTTGAGTTGTTGTTCTGTTTGTCCTATTATGTGCAATTGATATACAATTTTATTATGACTGATGTTGATTGATGTCAACCTCGATGTCAACTTTATTAAACTTTATAAATATATCTATATATATATAATTATATATATATATATATATATATAAATATATATATATATATATATATATATATATATATATATATATATATATATATATATATATATATATCTTCCGTCAAAACTATCTAGTCAATTATTCGCTCCAATTTGGATATTCTGATTAAATACAGATTTTCTATTCGACTAAATTGATGTGCCTTCGTACGTCAATTATTCATCCACAATCAAGAAAAATAATATTCCATTTCTTTCGTCGATCTATCTACTGAAATTATATCTGGTCTTATTAGATATAATGAGGTACGATTTCCAGGTAATGATACCCTTTATTTACTTTATCACTAGGAGTATGTCGTGGCCAGCTCTATATTTGATCATATAAAAATATACCTTGGGACAAACTACAAATAGAACTTTCGATATGGAAAAAGTTTCAGAAATCGTTTGCGTCGAAGTAATTATATAATATTCGAATTATATACAATTTCCGCGGTATTATTTTTTATGTTGAAAATAATTTTCTCTAATCAGTGATTGCGGAAAAATGGTCGGAAATTTTTTTATCATGTGATACTGACAGAAATAAAAATAATCATTGTTATTTGATCGAATATTGCGATTTGAATAATGTAAAAAAAAATTACTACATCTGATTAAAATTATTTATCTATATATATATACATATATATATATATAATCTCTTGATAATTATTAGCAATAACAGGCTTGTTGAATCTTAAAAAACTTGATTTTATTGAAAAGTTGACGTTAAAGACAACAATCAAATATTTTAAACCTATTTTGTACATTACGTGGGTGAAGGTTTCTGTGGTTCCCTTCCCATCTAATATCAACGGACCTGTCTGTTGATATTCGACTGAATAGCACGTAATTAATAACTGAAGACGGCCACAGCCGCAATGAGAAATTTTTGAAAAAAAGATAAATAGTACCCTATTATTATTATTCTTTGACTCTTCAAAATCAAAATAATTTGGACCTATTTCGAACATTACGTGGGTAAAGGTTTCTGTGGTTTCCCTTACCATCTAATAATAACAAATTTGAATGTTAATATTGGACTGAATAGCACGTAACAAATAGCAAAAAACGGCCACAGCCGAAAAAATTTTTAGTGAAACAGTAGTCTGTTTCTATAGAAATTTTTCAAATCAATAAATGTCAAAGAAATTTCAATTTTTTCTCAAAAGTTTTGATAAAGCCACGAATGTCGTGGCGAAACGTCAACTTTTCAATAAAATCAAGTTGTTTAAGATTCAACAAGCCTGTTATTGCTAATAATTATCAAGAGATTAGAAATAGTTCACAGGCAACAACAATACGAATAAATATATATATATATATATATATATATATATATATATATATATATATATATATATATATATATATATATATATATATATATATATATATATATATATATATATATAATATGAACATCCTCATCCACAGAGATCGCAAGGACATTTTCGAAATTGAAAATAAAAAATATCTGAAATGGGAAAACTGTTTGTAATAAATATAATCCAAGTATTTGATGGATGAAAATTTAAAAAAATATAGTATCAATTCTACGTGGGAAGTTGTTGAAAACTATTTCTTGTTTGACTTGAAATTATGATGTATTCAACAAAATTAAATAACGAAGGATTAACAGTTGATACAATAGACCAATAGATGATTTCAGTTCACGATAAAATCCATTTTCAGCTTCATCATAATATTATGGTAGTTACCTAGTGAAGATAAAATCAGCATATTTATTTTATTGGCTGTTATAATTGGTGAAAAATATAATGAATCGAGGAAGTTGCAATTAATGATATTTTTGACTCTATGATATTTATAGTGTGAAGTCGAAATACATTAACTCAACTTTGATCATCTGCCAATTGCGCCATGGAGGAGATTATATCAATTTTAATTTTTACTATCTTGAAGTTTTTCTCGAACTTGATCAAATGGTAATAGTTATACGGATAAATTCTTGTATAATATTCACTTAAAATATAATCCAAAGACTAATGGACATCTCTGGCTTTCGCTATAATGATTCATGCTTATATGAATGATTAATCTATAAGTTAGGATATATAATGAACTACTACATAACTACTAGTAAACATTTCCTGTACCCTACATAGTATTTTCAAAGCATAATTCCAAGAGCAATGATGTTCATTACTACCGTTATTAACAAGAAACAATTTTTTTTCATTCGTTTTAAATCAGGTAATACTTTGTTCTTCAGGGTGAAAAATCATTGAGATCATTTATTTCAGTAAAATATAGAACATTTTAAATGTAGTGTCTCCGGCTGTTATGTCGTTTTGTATGTCTTCTTTATGTTGAAGAATTCCTGCAGATGTGAATCAACTTCGAATGCTTGGAAAAGAAAACGGAATATTATTAGAACTCGAGAAGGGCCTAGGTCCCTCGATAATCTCAACTATTAAGTATAGTACTCTTGATATCAATTATTTAATATATATATATATATATATATATATATATATATAATATATATATATATATATATATATATATATATATATATATATATATATATATATATATATATATATATATATATAATATTATATATATATATATATATATATATATATATATATATATATATATATATATATATATATATATATATATATATATATATATATATAATATATATATATATATATATATATATATATATATATATATATATATATATATATATATTATATATATATAATATATATATTTATAAATATATATATATATATATATATATATATATATATATATATAATATATATATATATATATATATATATATATATATATATATATATATATATATATATATATATATCGAGTGGAGATTTTCTCAAGAATTTCTCACACGAGATTCAACTTTACTTGCTGTAATAATGTCGAAAACTATGGCGAAGAAAGCGAATTTTGAAGTTGTAAAAACGGTACCATCGCGGTTTCGAAATTGGACACGAAAGACGACTTAAAATAACTTTTTGGTACCTAAATTTTCTGAAAAGGTCGCACACAAACCATCATCACCTGATACAATTATACCACTTCGTGACAGCTGCTACATTTGAAACAAGTTGAAAGGGTTTCAATGATCGATACACCGTATGTTATTAGTAAAAACGCGTGGAAGAAATATCCATTATTTATATCTGAGCAATATAATTATTAAAGGAATATTATTTTTTTCATTCGTGTAGAACAGACAAGTTTCAATTCTAACTGTGGGCTAGGATATAATATGCAATTACTCACATTATTCACGTAATTATTTTGTTTTATTTATTATAACAAGTCAGTTAATTCCGATATAATTGAGGAGTTTTGCTGAATAATTATATGCATTGATGTTGCTAATAAACCCGTGTTTTTATAGTTTCGCGTTCATTGTGTAGGCAGTTTGAATGTAGCAGTTGAGTTGTGTTTTCCTGTACCTTGATCATACCAGTCATTCATTAAGTAATATAAAAGTATTGCATATAATTATGATCAAATCATCAAACTCGACTGAAAAAATATATAATAGCTAATAATACATATACTCATCGTCATAGATATATATATATATATATATATATATATATATATATATATATATATATATATATATATATATATATATATATATATATATATATATATATATATATATATGTATATATA
>JARQZK010003281.1:17500-19150 GCA_030704885.1 Cynegetis impunctata
ACTCTGTATGATTAGTTATAGGAATATTATACAAAATCTATTGAAGTTGGTCCTTCTCAAAAAGTAATTCAACCAAAGTAAGTGAAAAGGGTTTCCTTATAGGATAAATTGATAATTATATTAGGGCTTGCAATCGTCATTTTTGACATATAAACCTAAATATGTCAAAAACGCTTAGACTTAGGTATAGGACATGTACATAAAATCTGCGTAGAATCCAAAAATGTATTTATATATAGGGTGCCCAATTTAAAATAAGCAAGTTGGTATCTACTTCCGGTATAACCGGAAGTTCCACCATCTTGAATATATCATTTTAGTCGAGTTGCCCCTATCGACATTAGTATACTGTGAAATTTTCAAAATTTTCCTATGTGTAGTTTTCCATATACAGATCGCGTTCTTTCCCGTTGGGACACCCTGTAGAAAGTATTTGAAAAACTTGGTTCTCGGAATGAACCGCTTAAAAGATTTGAAAAATCTCGACGTTTCGGCTCCTTTTGCGATCGTTTTGTTTCCGATTCCTCCTAATTCGATTCGCGGAGTAGGCAGATTGAGGCCACGTATCTGAATTATTTCCCTTTTAATTCTCCTGAAGATGGCTTCGCAAAAGGAGCGGAAACGTCGAGATTTTTCAAATATTTTACGCGGTTCACTCCGAGAACCAAGTTTTTCATATATATATATATATATATATATATATATATTTATATATATATATATATATATATATATATATATATATATATATATATATATATATATATATATATAATTAATTTAATTGGGATAGCTGTGCTGGAAAATTGAAACTATATGGTTTCTCCTTTGTTTTGGAGCTTTTAATAATCTTTTAATATCTTCTTCGGGCGACCTAGAAGACAATTTGATATACTGCTAAGAAAACAAAGAAAAAAGAGTGTATAGTTTCATTTTCTCAGTGCTGCTATCCCAATTATATTAACTCTTGTATTTACTGATATCCAGGGAATGACCTTATACATAGTTTCAAAATTTGGGTAAAATCAGTCTTCTCCAAACTTTTGGGAAGCGTTGGGAAGGTATATGAGGTGAAATGTTTCAAGCTATTATCAAAAACTGTGTAAATTTAGTATGAATAACATATTCGAAATGCAGCATCCCTGGTCTTTTTGTTGTGTGTACCTACGGAGATAAATTAACTGGTTTTTGAAGGATTTTTGCACTACAAATTGAGTTAGAGTTGAAAATTTGTACGTGGATTGAATTTGTCAGGAGAGTGCATTTTGAAATTATAAATCTCTTCCTCTTATTGCGGAAGTTCTCATGTAGCGATTCCTTGTTTTTTTCGTTGATTTGTACATCTCCACAGATCTTCTAGATTGAGTTAAAGTCTTGATGTACATAGATTGAGTTGACTGATATACTGTTATTATGAACCTTTCAAATTTAACTTTGGAAATTTAAAAGAACTTTGAAGAGATAAATTTTCAATGTTTCGCAAGTTTTGTAAATAATTAAGGTATATAATGAACATAGGATAAACGTATCACAGGGTGATTTGTTTATAACCCCGTCTATAATTTTCACACCATCTTATTTATTACCCAATCTTGAATATTCAAAATTACAATTCAGCTGCTTTATATAATGGAGGATAACACTTTCAAA
>JARQZK010003282.1:0-19085 GCA_030704885.1 Cynegetis impunctata
TTATATAGTTGTGATTGTGTTTATATTTTTTTTTGAATGTGTACGGTTGGATTTGGTGGTTGTGATGTAGTTTTTGGTTGCGTATTGCATTTTGTCAATTTTATTTTATATATTTGTCACTCTTATATTGTTTATTTAAGTAATGTATTGTGAATATTAGGATTTTCCTATTTAATAAACAAACTTACTTACATTCTTATAGATTTTTTTTCCGTAAAATACCGTGAGGTAGATAATTTTTGTTACATTTTTACTATTTTTGAGTTATATGGCAACCTTTTGTTTTTTTAATTGGAATACCTGTATATTTTTCGACTATGTGGTTTGTCTAGTTTTTACCTTTTTCCACATATATGATAGTATAGACTTTTTCTCTGAAGCGCGAATATTATCGACGGTTTTCTGAAATTAAATGCGTATTTCTATAGAAGGCCGTAGATAGCTACGATGAACCTGTGTAAGTTACATTTTAGTAACGAAATTTCGGATAGCTTGCCTATTGGTATCTTTTACTTATAGACCAATTATAGATCTATTTTCTAAAGGTATGTTTGTGTCTGCGGTTTTGTAACGTATAGTAACATATTTACAATCTCCAATAATTATCATTTCCTATCCGAACTTGATGGTGCTGTTCTCGTTTACGACCGGTTTTTCATATGCGAAATTGGTAGTTCTTTATAGTTCTTTGAATGGCATTTATTCGAAACTTTGTGCTCTTTCGCAGATTTCGATAGGCTAGATGAATTGCCTATCGAAGTTCTGCAATGCTGTCTGGGTTTGGCTCACCTGATTTCCTTCTCAATTTTTCTATTTGGACACCTGTGTTGCTTCTATACCGGTTGTCCTATTTGCCATGGGCCACTATTGCTATCTCGTTAACTATTTTAACTTCAAGGTTGGTGTAATTAGTTTAACTGTGCGGTTTTTTTCGAAAATTTACTCAATACTATTTACTCGATTATCTCTATAACTATAATTTTTACAAAATATGGTATGAATCAAAGTTTTCGCATTTTTAACGTTCTTCGGTCTGGTATTTTTTCGGGTATTTTGGTTCGTCTAGTTTTCGAGATATCGCATTCTACTTTTTTTTTTTAAAACGGACCTGCTTTTTTATTTTCCAAATTTTATTAGATCTTTTTTTTCCGATTTCTACGATGTATCACTTGTCCTTATTCGTTTATATTTAAATGATTAAATAATATTTAACTTTTTTGGAATTTTTTTCCCTTTATCATAGTTTTATTCATAGAACTATTATAAATATTTCATGTTAGTTATAGTTAAGAAGAAGAATGTGACATTGTTTAGTTTATAATTACATATATTAGTGTTCTATGGTCAAAATCATATGATGTGATATATAGAATAAAAAAAAAGTATGAATTGCAGAAATGATGTAAAGTGGTGTAAGGAAAAAATGTTAAGAAGAGAAAATAAAGTTAAGTTAGTTTTTGGGATTTAATTGATTTCTTTCAAGAAATAAGAAGATAGAAATCAACCCGCCATAATACCGTAACAGGTTATGGGCCCAGTTACACGTTAGTAGTTGAATTATCATTCTAAAAGTTAAAAGTAGAATTTGAAGCAAGACTTCAGGCAAACTTAATAAAATGAATTTGGCAATCACAATACCACAGTTAAACTCAGACAATTATAATAACTGGAAGTTTAGAGTATTAGCTTTACTAGAAGAGAAGCAGTTAGAGGACGCATTGGAGAGAATAGAAGCCGATTTTGATAAAGATGAGGAAAAATCAAAATTTAAAATAAGAGACGCAGAAGCAAAATCAATATTAGTGCAATGTGTAAGTGACAAACATTTGGATATTATTAAAGATTCAAAAACTGCAAAGGATATGATTAAGGCACTGGAAGATGTGTTACAGAGGAAAAGTGTATTTACCCGATTGACTATGAAAAGGAGATTACTAACTCTAAAACACAATAGAACATAAAAATTGGAAGATCACTTCCACAACTTCGATAAATTAATAAGAGAATTAGAAAGTGTGGGATGTAAAGTGGAAGAAGAAGATAAGGTATGTCATCTTTTGCTTACGTTAAATGATGAATATGAGGCTGTAATAACTGCTATTGAAACAATGAATACTGGAGTGACCATGGACTTTGTTAAGTCACGATTATTAGATGAAGAACTTAGAAATAAATCAAAACAATCAAGTAAACAACCAGAAGTTTCTTTTAAAGCCAATACATATACCTGTTTTAAAATGTGGCAAATTAGGCCATAAAAATAGCAGATTGTCGACAAAGTGTTAAGAATGGAAGTAGAGGCAATTTTTAGAGGTCGTAATTATGGTGGAGGAAGAGGATTCTTTAGAGGACGAACTCAAAGCAATCACAGAGGTCAAAGTTCTGAAAATTCACATGGAGGTAATGCTTGTGAAATTGCATTTATTGCGCTAGGCAGTGTGGTTGTACCTGAGAAAGCAGTTAACAGTTTTATTTTGGATTCTGGATGTACAAAACATATGGTAATGGGAGAGTTAGAAAGATACATGGTAGATGTTCATGAAATGGAAACCGGGATCAAAATCGGAACAGCAAAAAGTGGTGATGTTTTATATGCTAAAAAAAGAGGTACATTAAAAGGTAAATATAAAGAGAAAGACATAAAAATAGAAGCATTAATAGTTGAAGGATTGTGCCATAATCTTCTATCAGTGAGTATGTTAATTAAGAAAAATTTTAAAGTTATTTTCAATGAATCATCAGGCAAAAAGTATGCAATTCTTTGTCAAAGCAACTCAATTTTTCATTGTGAATGTTTTAATGATTTGTTTATCCTGAATGTACAACTCAGGAATAATGATTTTGATTGTAAAGATGAATGTATTTATAGTGCAGTAGAAAACAATAATATATGGCATAAAAGGTTAGGTCATCTAAATAGACAAGGCTTAAGACAACTAGGTTTACCTTTCAGTAATGATATTTGTAATAACTGTGTTGAAGGAAAAAGTACAAGAAAACCTTTTCGTACATGCTTAAAGAAAACTACTAGAATTGGTGAATTAATCCATTCAGATATAGCAGGTCCTATTGCTACTCCAACTCCAGAAGGTTATAAATACTTTCAAGTATTAATTGATGACTATTCTCATTTTTTAATTGTTAAACTTTTAAAACAGAAAAATGAAGCAGAACAAAATTTAATTGACTTTATCAAATCGATTAAGACACAGCATGGTTTAAAGACAATAAGAATTAGAGTAGATAACGGTGGGGAATTTGTATCGAATAATTTTAAAATTTTTTGTAGAAACAAAGGTATTGAGTTCGAGTATACGCTGCCATATACTCCGCAAGAGAACGGAAAAGCTGAACGGATGAATAGAACACTTTTGGATCAAGTACGCACAAAATTTTCTGAAACCAATTTACCAAGAAAGCTATGGGGAGAAGCGGTCTTGTGTTCGGCCTATGAGTTGAACAGATCTCCCACTCAAGCCAATAATGGAGAGACTCCTGCTCAAAGATGGTATAACAATAAAGACTTATCCAAATTGCGAATTTTTGGATGTCAAGCTTGGGCAGTCATCTTACCTAGGCAAAGCAAACTCGAAAAGAGAGCGCAGCCATGTATAAATTGATAGGATGCATGAAAGCTGGATATAGATTATTAGGAGATTATCAGAAAGACGAAGTCATATACTCAAGAGATGTAAGATTTAATGAAAAATGTACAAGTTATGAAAAGATAACAAGAAGTATGGAGATAATAACACAGAAAAAATTACATCGATTCAAGATTTAACAAGAGGAACCAGAAAAACCATGTGGAGAAAGACAATATAACAAGAGAAGACCTAGGAGACTATGAAGATGAAATAGAAGAAATCAATCAGGATGGTTCAAGGAAGTATATCAAGAAACAAAGGAAACTAGAAGCGGAAGAAGAATCAATCCACCAAAGCCGTTATATTCAACGAATATGAAATATACACAGCTTATTGCTTAATATCAAAAAAAAATATAGATACGTTAGAATATAAGGATGCTTTGAAAGATGAATTATGGAAGGAAGCAATTGAAAAAGAACTCCATTCACATAAAAAATTAAATACATGGACAGAAAGCAAAACTGTCACAAGATAAGAGGGCAATACAAACAAAATGGATTTTCAGAATAAAAGAAAGATGGAACCAGGAAGGCAAGAATAGTAAGCCAAGGGGTATCAGATCAAGGAGGTGAACTTTTTGAACCAACATATTCACCAGTTGCAAAGATTGTCCACGATAAGATTACTCCTATCAATAGCTCTAAAAAAGGATTGGAATACTAGGCAATTGGACATTCCCTACTGCCTTCTTGAACGGAACGTTAGAGAAGTGAAGTATACATTTATGCACCAGCAGGTGTAGAAACAAAATCACCTGTACTAAAACTTAATAGAGCTTTGTTATGGGTTAAAAGTATCACCAAAAGTTTGGAATGAACACCTTCGATAATTTTGCTACGATGAACAATTTTTAAAAGATCAAAACATGACTGTTGTTCTATACTGTGGCGACAATTGTATGGATTTTACTTTATGTCGATGACATTATTTTAGTTGGAAAAGAGGAATGTATCGAGAACACAGCAAAATTACTGAAACAAGATTTCCAAGGCAAAAGATTTTGGGAGAAGTAAAAAAAATTCCTGGGAAATGAGGATAATACGAACAGAAAATATATAAAAATTAATATCAAAAATAATTATATAGAGAAACTTTTAAACAACGTTCAATATGGAACAATGTAAACCCAAAAATAACCTCAAAATGGATAAAAGCTTTCAGTATAATAGAAATTAAAATACTTTGACAGTGTACCTTATCGTCAAACTGATAGGAGGGTTAATGTATCTATTCTACAAGCACTAGACGCAGAATATAACATTCTCAGTTTTCATATTTGAGTAGATTTCTAGATAGACCAACAGTAGAAAACATGGGAATGCAGGCAAACGAATATTACGATAATCTTCAAGGTACTAAAGAGATTTGGATCTTACATTTTTTAAGGACACAACAATGATGCAAAGTTGGAAGGATATTCGGATGCAGATTGGGGTACAGACAAACAGGATTCGTAAGAGTGTGAGTGGGCTGCATGACACTATATGGAAAAGATCCAAATATTATGGTTTTTCCAAAAAACAAAGTTGCGTTGCGTTATCCACAAGCTGAGGCTGAGTATGTGGCTGCTGCTACTTGTGGCTCAAGACATAATCAAATTTAAAGGGAATTTTAAATGACTTTAAACTTAATAATGAGGTAATTCTTTATTGTGACAACAAAAGTTCAATACTAATATCTAAAAGTAATGAGAATTCAAAAGAGCAAAGCACATAGACATCAAATATTCATTATCTGAAGGATTTAGTAATCTAGAAAGGAATTGGATGTTAAATATATATCACTGAAGAAAATTTTAGCTGATTTGCTCACAGAAACCTCTAAGTAAAAGAAATTTTTGTTGAGTTTAGAAAATAAGGTCCACGTTTCATAATTTAATTCATTATTTACGATTTTCATGTTTCACATTTCAAATCGCGGAGGTGTATTATAAATATTTCTTGTTAGTTATAGTTAAGAAGAAGAATGTGACATTGTTTAGTTTATGATTACATATATTAGTGTTCTATGGTCAAAAACATATGATGTGATATATAGAATAAAAAAAAAGTATGAATTGCAGAAATGATGTAAAGTGGTGTAAGGAAAAAATGTTAAGAAGAGAAAATAAAGTTAAGTTAGTTTTTGGGATTTAATTGATTTCTTTCAAGAAATAAGAAGATACAAATCAACCCCCCATAATACCGTAACAAGAACTACGAGACACTTTTGCTTAAAATGGCCTAGGATCCGTAATGCTTGTGTCGTGTCGGCGTATGTTTAGACCTTCTTGGTGGCGTTTTCCGATGAGAAATATTAGTTGTGTTTTTTTGTTACGCTTTGGATTTTCGAAATGCTGATGGTGCCCTTCTTTTGTATCTAAATTTTTTCCCATAATGGCGCTTACCGTTTCGTTTAATTTTTACATAGCTACGGCGTAATTTGCTACTATACGAATCGTTTAATAATCCTTCGGGATGGTGAACAACTGTCACGACAGAGAATAGGGATGTTGAAACATATGCTTTAGGTATGTATCTTCCTCTTTGAATTTTGGCTAAGGTCATTTTTAAAGATCGGTATATTTTTTGGTTTATTACCTAACTTGAATTTGATTAAATAGGTAATTGAGTTTGAATGTTTACTTCCTTGATATACTATTTCTTTCTTTACACGCTGCTATGGTCTGTTTATGTTTTTATAATTGGCAGCTGTTTTATTGGTAGTGTAATGCCTTCCTGTCTCTGTTATTCTCTTTTTTTTTTTTTAAACTCGATTCTAATTAAATTCTTGGATTTTTTATCATTGATTCGCTACCATATGTGAACCTGTGATACATCGTTAAAATCAGAATATTGATTTTTTTTCGAGAATTGGAATTATGAGTTCTAGTCCGTATTTAACATAGTATCTTGATGGTAATATTTCGATCACTAGACGAACCAACTTTCCTTATAAAAAAAGGAATTGAAAGAACGTCCAATATATGCTTATATTTTTTCCTTCTCTTATTTTTTGTAATTATTATACTTTTCGGGATGTATTTTTCGAAATACATCCGCGTTCCTCGAGACGGTTTTTTTATTTTTCAAATAGTAAAGTAAAGTAAAGTAAAGTTTATTGATTTCAAAAAATTATGCCATATATCAAAAGAAAAAAAATATATATCACAGATATATAAGATAACAACTGAAACATGTCAAAAGAAACAGTAAATTCAATTATGACCACAAAAGACCCTAAATTCCTCCATGTTATAGGGTTCGCACCGAAGAATAAATTTGTAAACCCTTCTCTTGAAAAGCTCGTAACTCCCTATCACCTGTAGACTCCTGGGCACGCAATTGAACATCCTAATCGCCATATATCTGTGTACCCTTTTCCCGAGAGCTGTTGAATGTGGCGGGAAAAAATAGGGATAAAATTTGCCGCGTGTTATTCTTATTTCTGCAACTCTCAAAATAGTGGCCTCTGTTTGCGAAAGAAAACAATAAAAGCCTATATATATATATATATCCATATACCGTCAAGATGTTATTCTTCGCAAACAAGCCAACGACAAGATTCTCTGTATCCCATACGAAGTATAGTTCTTAAAGCCATTTTTGAGCAACAAATATGCATCCAATATGCAGAAGAACCTCCCCAATTATGATGCCGTTATGAAAGAATGGAGTGAAAATTGGCGTAGTAGAGCATCTTCAAAATATTAACGTCAACCTGATCCCTCAGCATGTATAATGTATAAGGATACAGTGTTAAGTTTTCTCCTAAGCTGATTAACATGTGGTCCCCATTTAAGTTTGTTTGTCAATGATAATTCCCAGGAACCTGACGGAATCCTGAACCAGTAATGCTGCAGTTGTCATTACTAATTATATTTGGGTGAGTCAAGTCTAGACCTACTTCAGAACAAAAAAACAGACATTCAGTCTTCTTCATTTTGACCACAAGTCCATTATTGCCACAGCCAACGATTGACGCCATCCAGAACATCCTCGGAGGCAAGCAAAGCTGACGGAACGTCCTCCACAGATCTCACCAGAAAATTGTGTGTCATCCGCATACATTACCGGACAGCAGCGATCCCCCGAACAAGCCTCAGCAAGCGAAATTGATGTATACTATAAACAACAGCGGACCCAGGATGCTACCCTGAGGAACCCCCATAGTGATATCTCTCTCACTAGAAAAGTGCGGCATGCCCCCAATCTTAAATGACTACTTTCTGTTTTCTTTTGCTTAGGTAACTCTTGAATGAGTTTTAACTGATTTTCAACGCATGCCCGCACATCTCCAACTTTACTAGCAACCGGTCATGTTCAAACGCAGTCGAATGCCATTGGACAGGTCGAAAAAAAGGCCCACAGGAATCTCGCCCTTTTCCAGGGCCATAACTGTGGCATGAAGTTAGTTCGAATATTGCAGTATCTACAATTTCTGTCCTTCACGAAACCATGCTGACAGGACATTATGACCCAAATTTTCTTGAAAAAAGCTCAACAGCCTAATAGATAGTAACCTTTCAAAGATTTTTTGAAAAGGAAGACAAAACACTTATTGGCCTAGTAATAACTCAGATCTTCGGGCATCGCCTTTTTTTATACAATGGTCTAATAATGGCTTATTTTCAAGTTAATCTGGGAAAATGCCTTCTTTCGAAAGAGCGATTTATGATATGTGATAAGGGACCAGCCACCATCTCTATCGATGCACTTACAACGCTCAATAGGAAATGTCATCAATGGCCGCAGGAATCCTTGTTTTTAAACGATTTTCACCAAGGCAAATCACCTCCTGCTGCAGAACATCAAAAACATAAAAGGATCTGTCAAGCCGTTTGCCAGGATTTTTGGAATCATTTGATATCCGACCCTTCAAATGTTGACACAGAGTCGGTGCAATTTCTGCGAAGAAATTGTTGAACTCCGTCACAAGGGATGCTGGATTACCCTGCTTCATTGTACCACAATTATTCTTAGTGTCTGACTTGGTTAGACTATTGACAACTCTCCAAGCTGCCCTAGATTTATTTTGTGCTCTAGAGATATAGGTGTTAAAGTGAGCCTTTTTCGCAGACGAGATTGCCAAATCATAACGCTTCTTTACATATTTATATGCAGCCATGTATTCAGGTCTGATTGCTGATTTTACATATAATTTATCTAAGCTCTTTCTGAGAGATTTAGTCTGAGCTGTATGCTTGAATGCTTGAATGAACGTTCCCACACTAAATCAACACCATCAGACATTTTATAGATTACATTCCAATTTACTTGAGATAAATTCAGAAGGAAATCATTCAGTGTGTTTCCATTTATAGCTCTTTTGAAAGTCACTTCCCGTTTACATGGTATGAGAGACCCATCGGAAGTGATAAACCTCAGTCCTGAATGGTCCGATATATGCATTTCTATCACCATTGAACTACCCTCCAGATTAGTTAATATATTATCCAGACAGGTACCAGAAATAGATCGAGTAGGCTCTCTGTTCGTAACATTGACATTAAACGTCTCCAAAAGTGACAAGAAGTCTCGAGCATCTCTATCATCTGAGAGTATATTTACATTAAAATCACCTGTAATAATAAAATTACCTTTTTCATGTCGACAAATTTTCTAAACAATCCTGAATCTTTTTCCAGAAAAACATTTACATTACAAAGAGGAGGAGTATTGGGTCTATAGACACAAACAACTAATAATTTTGAACTATTAAGAGTAAATTGAGATGCTGAAATTCAACAGTATTTGGAACAACTTAAGGGCATTAAGGTCAAGCCTTTCAAAATACTTAAGTGCTTCTCTGCAATAGATTGCACAACCACCATGGTTTGCCCCTTGCACGACAAAATGCCGACACCAAATTTATAACCAATGAGGTGAATAGCCTCCAGCTCATCTCGATCCTTCCAATGTTCTGTAATTGCTACTATATCCGCAACATTGCTGCCCATTAAAAACAGGCTAAGTTTTATTTTAGTGCAGTACCCAAAGATTGTACATTTTGTAGAATTAGGCAGATATCATTAGTTCTGCCAAGTTCCGAGACTCCATTGCTTTGGTTCAAAGTTACTTCACAATTGGGGATGCACCCCCCTTCTGAAAAAACCCATTTCCAAATGAAAACTCTCTCAACATAATTCCCTCAGGCCAAAATGACTGATTAAACTCCTCTGTGTAAGCTTCCTGCGTTGGAAGACCAACACTAAAAGCAGAATTACGGTTCTTTGTAACTAGCCTCTTTATCATGATCTTCTCATGATCCTTGACATCATTCAAGTAGCTTTTGATATCATTTTCAGTTACATCACTGCCTGCTATTCTACCAACATACAACCAACGTCGTCTAGTTGCTCCAGATATGCTGGAATCCTTGCCATTTTTCATTAATTTGGAGCCAGGGCAAATAATACCACTAGATCTTCTAGCTTTGCGGACTACCTTGTTCCATTCGCCTTCACCCGATTTAACAGACTTAAGATTTACATCCTCAACACCAGCACCCAATTTCAGAGGCTCTGAGTATTGGGTTTCGCTATCTTTACTTATTGCATTAGTATATTCTTTAGAGACACTATTTATGTTTTGCTTTTCTTTTCTTCCTAGTACTGTGCTCCATGTATTAATGTTTTCAGTTTCATCTCTTGTAGCTGGTTCGTCAGAAGAGTTTTTATCTGCAACTTTGAGGTTAGGTATATTACCATTTTCACAACTGTCAGCCCATTTCGTGGGTAGTTCTGATGTCACATTTAACTTTTCTCTATGATTACTTTGAGAAGTGGGAATTTGAATTTTAACCTTATGATCTTGTAGGTTATTGTTGACCTTTTTTATAATGTTTGTTTCTAGAATTTCAAATTTTTTTATCAGTATATCATTGTTATCGGATATTTATTTATTATTACGATTTATTTTTTCTAATAAAAGGGAATTGTTCATGTTAAGCACCTTATTCATTTCCTTCAATTCGCTATTCAATTGCTTCAAATATGCAACTTCAAGCTGCAATTTCGACAAATCATCATCATCACATTTGTTCTTGGATTTGTTTTCACTTCCAGAACAGCACACCATAATGTCACCAGAGAATTTCACATTTTTCAGCCTTTTTGCACAACTGATGTGGTAGATTGAATTATATCTACCACAAGAAATGCTCTTACATACTTTGGCACAACATTTATAAATTTTATCGCCAAAATTTTCGCAATTTTTCTCACTATCGATGACTCTTGATCAGAAACGTCTTGATCGCGCCGCCATCTTGAGTATTATATATATATATATATATATATATATATATATATATATATATATATATATATATATATATATATATATATATATATATATATATATATATATATATATATATATATATGAAACTAGATTTTCAATGTCCTCCGAAAACTGCTCTTTTGACTATTTTTGACATGACTTCTCTTATAATTAGCCATGATAGCAATAATGGCCCGTGGCAATTTAGGACATCCTATATATCCCATAAGCTATCAATCTCCTTTTCTTTCCTTGATCTCTTTGTTGTATCTTTTGCTTCGCGGGCGAACAATGATCCGTACTCAACTACATTTGGGCTTCTTATAGACCGGGCAAATTTCTCATAAGACCGTTGCCTTCTTTTCTGAATATCTAACATTAAAAGAATTAAAATGATATATAACGGCTTTTCGTAGCCTTTACGGCTTAATTAACTTAGGATATTTAATTCCCGGGAGCTTGTTCGGAATTTTAATTTTAATATTATATGATACGTAGCTCCTACTCATCTTATTTTTTTTTAAATTTGCTTACGCTGCTTAATTCGAGAAGACTTTGCTATATGATATCTATTAACTAATAATACCAATTTAACGAACGTAATCTCTTTATATAACAATGTTCGATCTATAACCGTTGTTTTTGATTTGTCGTTTTATTTTCATTTGTTGTCCTGTGAACTTTATCCTTGTCCCTACTATTATTTCATGGATTTTATTTTCTGAACGTTGTATTTACATTGGCGCGTTTCTGATGATGTTTACATACTATCTTATATATTTGTTGAAATGGTAAAAAAGGAGCCTAATTTTTTTGTCTATAAGTATACGGGTTATTCCGTTTATAACTCGATATTAGTATATATTATGTAACAATGTTAACTACCCACTGCATTCTACGGTAACATATCTATATGAATGTCATATTACCTGTTGACAGCTTCTTCGTTTCTAGAGATATAGTGGCTCTGTGTTACGAAAATCCGCTACCCTTCTTTCTTCTATGAATAACCGAGTTACCCATTCTTGAAGTACCCAAATTGGGACATCCTGTCCCTGCTGCCTCTAGATTCTCCTTTTTAATTGATTATATTCTTCTCCTTCTTTGATACTTCCGTTCTGCTAAGTGGTCTTTTCTATATTCTGCCTGTTGTTTTTTCTATGTAGTATCGACAGTCCTGTGAAGTGAAAACTTGAATTAATAATTAGTATTTATGCTTTTGGGTACTCTAATGGGTTGGAAATCGTATTGAAAGTTATGTTTTTTTCATTTTCGTTAGGCATTTATTAGTATATGTCATCCTAACTTCCTATTAAGATGCTCCCTAGTCTTAGTTTAGTTCATTGTTATCATTTTCCACAATCCCTATAATATTATATTTCTGCTATAGAAATATGAACTAATGAACTCATAATTTTGAACAATATCCATATATATATACTTGACTTGCCTGTTTGTTTGATATCGTATGCATTTTTACAATGCCTAACCAGTTTGTTCTTTATTTAGTTACTATGATACCTATATTAACTATATTTCCCTACTGTCTTTATATTATTGATTTTACATAACGGTATTCTTTGGTTTTTATCTCTTTTTTATGTCATTTCCTTTTGTTCCTACCTCTGTCTCTCATTACCTACTTGAATATCTCTTATTACTTATCTTTACTATTAGTTGTTTAAGTTATTGTTGTTTCTTCCCTGAAATATCACTGATTTTTCTCTATTTTCTATTGTTACTGGCATTTTTTATATGTGTTATTTAGGCTATATGCCTATTACTATATGATACTGTTGGAAATAATGTAATAGACTTGTCACCCTCTATATTGTCAAGGATATTAAAAAATGAATAATTTTTTTGATATCAAGTTAGTTATATAAATAAAAGTTGTTGTTTGATTGTCATATTATTATAATTTTGTATATGTTGAATTCTCAATAAAATTGTTCTCAAAAACTTGAGTTCATTAGGTTATGGCCTTTTACGCACTGTATTAAATAAAATTTAGAAGCTATTTTATTTAAGAAATACAATAGAAGACTAAGTTTAAATTATCTAGTCAATCGGTCTACGGAGTAGAAAAATTGGAAGGTACAAAGAATTATGGAACTTGGAAGTACGCGATGAAGATGTTACTTATAAGGGAAAACTTATGGAAGTCTATTGAAAGCGACGATATTTATGTACGCACAAAATCTGCACAAACAGCTAAAGAAGCATGGAGTATATTAGAAAAAGCATTTGAAAGTTGTGGTTTGCGACGTCAAATTTTGCTTGATCGTAAACTTCTGACAACATGGTATGGTGATTTTTCTAAAATGGAAGATTATATACACAAAATGTTAGAAATACTAAATGAATTAAAAGGTGTTGGTAGAGACATAGTAGACGGATATATGGCATTTATATTGTTAGCAAGCTTACCTGAAGAATATGATTCTCTCGTAATTGCTAAAGAAAATAGTGGAAAGTCTTTAGAATTAGACAATGTGATTGCTAGTCTTTTACAAGAAGAAACTCGATTATGTGAAGGCGGTAAACAAGAATCTGCACTTATTTCTAAACAGAGACATGTTAAGTCTAATGCTAACTTTCATCCTGACAGAAGTAACTATCAATCTGACTGAACAAACTATCAGCCTGACAGATCGAAGAAAAATGTCAAATTATGTTACATATGTGGAAAGCCACATTTGGCAAAATTTTGTCGTTTTAAAAACCTACCGCTTATGTTTCCGTTGAAAATACTTCGAGAGATAATGATCAAAATTGGTATTTGGATTCTGGTGATACATGTCCTAGTAGTTCTCAAAAGGAGTTATTTGATTTCGTTAAATAAACCACTAGACCTCATAGTATGGAAACAGATGATGGTACTGTAATATACGTTGTGTGGTCTGTCAAAATAATAGAGGCCACTTCTATAAAATATATGTTCTAATTGTGATGAAGAAGGGGATTGTTCGGTGATACTCGATGAGGGGGCGTTCAAGTATTACGTAACGCAATTTGGGGGGAGGGGGGTCTTGTAAAACGTTACGCTGCGTTACAGGGGTGGGAGGGGGTTTCGAACAACGCGCTACGTAACATTGATTTTTATTGAAATAAAAAACTAGAGAATTTGAATCTCCGAAGTTGTTAACTATTTTCGTTTATTTTTTACGGGGAATCCCTCGATTGTATTATAAGTCTGTTTTATTTTATTGCCCCAAGTTGGCAACTCTATCCGTTTATGTTTTATGGGAAATACCTCGACTGTATTATTCGTCATTTATATTTTGTTTCCGTTGCCAGTTTTCATTAAGTGTTTTAAACACGTAATACACAGGAGCGAAACTACGAAACTATCTACCTACATACATACGAACATATATATATATATATATATATATATATATATATATATATATATATATATATATATATATATATATATATATTATATATATATATATATATATATATATATATATAATATATATATATATATATATTATAATATATATATATATATATATATATTATATACATATGTAGAGAAAGAGAGACTTTTGAAATTGGGTTTTTGATGCCAAGCATCCTGAAATGTCATGAATCGAAAAACTATCTTGGGCCTAGGTGCTACTTTGCTAATCGCACCCATTTCAATAAGCAGGTTTTCATAGTGAAAACCTGCTAATAAGCGAAAATTGAATAATGTATGAGAAAAATAATGGTGGATGATGTTAGCTAAAAATGTATGCAACGACAGGGCTAAGTCAGGAAAACGGCATAATTGAATGTAAGATTAGTAGTAAAAGTTTATTAGGACAAATTTGAGCCCTTTTCAACATATCACATTATGTATGATTGTTTATTAAATAAAAATCTCGTTTTGTTTATTATTAACGAAAACACGATTAAAACAATAAAAACGGTATTTTAGCAACTTTCCGGTACTTTGCGCAACATATTTGTGACTGTTAGGTAAAAATGGTCACTTGGGTGTTACGTAACGTTTGTAGGGGGGAGGAGGGGTTCATGAAAACGTTACGGAGCGTTACATAGGGGGGAGGGAGGTTCAAAAATCTTCAAAAATTGCGTTACGTAATACTTGAACGGCCCCTGATGACAATAATGTCATATAGTATAGACTACTACAACCTTCTTGTTCTTGATCTTGTATAAGCCGATAGTTAATAAAGTGTATTTAATTATAAACTCTGGTCTTTTATTATAAAAATAAATCTTGAAGTTCTTGAACAACTATCGAATAAAACAGATACTACTATTTCAGCCTCAGGTATTGGAAATTTATCCTTATCTATAGATGTATATAACATATCACAAGATATTGAAGTAAAAGATGTTGTCTACATACCAGATTCTAAAATCAACTTATTGTCTGTAGGAAACATAGTAGATATAGGAATTGAATTATTGTGAAATTTAAGTGTTTATTATGCTTTGGCATACTCACACATGGCATCTAACATAATTGCGTGGGGTTCGTCGACAGACTTCAACAGGGTATTTATCAGCCAAAAAAGAATAATAAGAGCAATTTTCAATATCAACCGTCTATATGCTAGCAAGCCACATTTTATTAGACATGAAATACTTACATGTGCCTCTATATATATATATATTCAAACTACTCATGTATATAAGGAATAAAATCGGGGTAATAGATAGAAATAAGGATATACATGAATACATCACTCGAAATTCTGACCAACTAAGAATAGAAAAGCATCTTACATCAAAATATAAAAGATGCCCCAACTATATGGGCATCATGTGCTATAATAAACTCCCCAAGAAGATATCAGATATCAAATATCAAATCTATTAAAGCCTTTAAACTGTCGGTCAAAAATTTATTGATTAAGAAGGGATATTATACAGTTAAAGAGTACCTGGAAGATACTACCCTCGAAGAAATCCAAAACTATGGGAATCATAAGGAAATAAATAAGTAAAATGCATTTACAGTTACATGAATTATTATATTTTTTTTTGACTCACACATTATGTAGAATTGTGGCAATAAATTATTATTATTATTATTATTGTTCACTGTTACAAAGTTTACGATTCGAAACAGATTTAATAAAGAAATTATTGCAATAGGTATAAGAAATAGAAATGGTCTTTATACTTTAGATATTGTTCAAAATAAGATATGTATATCTAAAACTTCGAACAAGTACGAGCTATGGCATTGAAGACTTGGCCATTTAGGTGAAGGTGGAATACAAACACTCGTGAATGGTTTTGTTTATGGTTTACCTAAAAATTTGACCGTGCGCGATATAATTTGCAAACATTGTGTAAGGGAAAACTAAGTAGAACCTCTTTTAAAGGAAGAAAAGGTAAAAGAGCCAATGAGATTCTAGAATTGATCCATACCGATCTCCATGGAAGAAGAATCCATTGGGGGAAACAAGTATTTTATTACTTTTATAGATGATTAGTCCAGAAGGACTTTTGTTTATTGTTTACGTCACAAAGACGATGTACTAAACATTTTTAAGATTTTCAAAAATATGGTGGAAAACCAAACGGACAGAAAAATTAAAAAGTAAAGAAGCGATAATGGAAAAGAATATGTAAATAAAAATATGAAAGAATACTTACGAAATCTTGGTATTATTCTTCAATTATCAGCCCCGTACACACGTGAACAAAATGGCGTAGCCGAGCGCGCAACTCGCACCTTTATCGAATAAGTTAGGTGTATACTTAATGATGCTGAACTTGGGAGAATTTTCTGAGCAGAGGCTGTACACACTACTGTTTATCTGAAGAATAGATGTCCCACAATTACAGTATTGAACTAAACTCCTGAAGAAGCCTGGTGTATAGAAAAACCAAACATAAGTCATTTGCGAACGTTTGGATGTAACTGTTTTGCTCAAATAGATAAATCACAATGAAGATAACTTGACCTGAAATCAATAGAATGTATATTTCTTGGATATGAAGAAAATACTAAAGCTTATCGATTATATGATATCCAGAAAAAGAAAATAATAATTTCTGCAAATGTTGTGTTTGATGAGGAAATTAATTTCTCATCATTAGAAGAAGAAAAAGATAGTGAAAGCAAAGATGATACAGAAATCGTTTTTATAAATGAAGAAGAAAAATTAGATAGAAAAATTGGATATGAAAATTTAATAGACATACCAGAATCTCCGGAAGTTCAAGTTAACGACATAATTGAAACTGAAGAAAAATCCAAAGAAAATAATGAAGAAACAGAAGAAATGTCAGAGGGAGAAAATGTACGAAATCGAAGAAAGCCAAAATATTTGCAAGATTATGTTTGTATTGCAAAAGAAGACATTTCTGATCCTATTAGCGTTTCTCAAGCATTAAGTAGGGAAGATGCTGAAGAATGGATACGAGCCATAAATGAAGAGCTAAATTCTCATATGGTAAAAAATACTTGGACGGTCGTAGACAAACTTCCTGCTGGAGGAAATGCCATATATAGTATTTGGGTATTTAAATTAAAGAATGCTGCAGATGGCAAGGTAGACAAGTATAAAGCACAATTAGTGGCGTAAGGCTATTCTCTGGAAGAGGGAATTGATTATGATGGGGTTTTCTCTCCTGTAGTTAAGCAAAATACTTTAAATATTATGTTTGCTCTTGCTGCGCAACTAAGTTTGGAAATGGAACTGATGGATGTTGTAACTCCTTATTTGAACTATAACCTCGAAGAGGAAATTTATATGAAGTTGCCAAAAGCAAGCAATAATGACGAAAAAGTATTCTGCAAACTTAATATTATGTATATAATAGAACTAATAAAGACATATCTATCTTAATAGAGCCATTTACGGTTTGAAACAAGCTGGAAGAGCCTGGAATAAGACTCTACATATCGAACTTCTTAGATATGGTCTAACGCAGTCCGAGATAGATCCTTGTCTATATTTTAAATTTGAAGACGACGAAATTTTCTTAGTTACTATATATGTTGATGACATGTTGTTGTTAAGTAACAATAAAAAGAAGTTACAAGTATTTAAAGAAACAATGAAAACTAGGTTTGAGATGATGGATTTGGGGTCCGCACATCTGTGTCTTGGAATAAGAATACACAGGGATAGACCGACTGGAATAGTAGTTTTAGATCAAGAATCTTATATAAAATCAATTTTAAAAGAATTTAATATGGAAGTCTGTCATTCTGTTAAGTCTCCTATGCAGACTGATGTAAAATTATGCATAGAAATGGGACCTAAAACATCTCAAGAAATAACACATATGAAACGTGTTCCTTACCGAGAAGCTGTTGGCAAACTTATATATTTGTCTCAGTGGACGAGACCAGATATAAGTCATGCATTATCTGTTGTGAGCAAGTTCAACAAAATCCCTGGATGTGCTCATTGGGTTGTTACTTGATAGGGACTATGAACAAGAATTTGGTATATAACATGGGTAAGATGAAAGAAATCATTGGTTTTTGTGACTCGGATTGGGCAGGTGATTCTGATGATCGCTAGTCGTATGCTGGTTATATTTTTAAATTGGGAAATTCTACAATATCTCTCTGGTTACATCAAATATTTGATGAATTGAATCTTGATATCATTTTTAGTAGGCCAATGCAGATTTATTGCGACAACAGAGGAGCAGTAGAACTTTCTACACATAATATTTACCATGGAAGAACTAAACATATTGATATACGGCACCTCTTTATAAGAGAAGCATTAGAAAATGGAAAGATTTTAGTTCAACCCATAAGAACAGATAATATGAAAGCAGATGTTTTGACAAAACCACTCCCTGTTGAGAAATTTATGAAATGTTATCATGATTTTGGTTTAATGGACATTGAAGAATATTTTTGCGAAGATGACTAGTAGGTGGGGTGTTGGAAATATTGAAATAGACTTGTCACCCTCTATATTGTCAAGGATTTTGAAAATGAATAATTTTTTTAATATCTAGTTAGTTGTATAAATATAAGTTGTCATATTATTATAATATTGTCAATGTTGAATTCTCAATAAAATTTTTCTCTAAAACTTGAGTTCATTAGATACAATAATTTTCACTTTAGGCGTTTATCAAGTGTGACTATTTCTTTTGTTGTATATTATTAATATTGCTATTCTATGAATATTATATTACTTTCTTAACTGAGATTGAATTCTCGCACATC
>JARQZK010003283.1:0-19018 GCA_030704885.1 Cynegetis impunctata
GATGTTCTACAATTAAAGAGATTGGGAGGATGGAAATCGAGTACCGTGGCGGAAGGCTATGTAATCTTGTCGTGTCTCAATAAAACGAACAGACTGCTAATCTCTGCTCTCTGGCGAAACTACTTCCTCCAATCCTTCATCAGTCACCATGAAGAGTTCATCATCTGTACCACAACAACTGAACTTTTCAAGCAAAGAAATTACGCATGGGTTAATGGTTTCTGTAGCATCTCACAATAGTTCGACCATAACGATCAATTTCAATAATATCAATAATCCCTAAATATATGTAAAGAAATTATTAATCCTTTGTTTGAAAAGTTCAGTTCTTGTTAATTTTGTGTTTACTAATCCTAAAGAACTTAAGAAGTTCTAATGTTGTCAAGTGTGCTTATAAGTCTCAATAAAATCAAATAGGTAAATGAACTTTTTATTTAAAAAAACTTAAAGAAGATATCTTCTCTCAAAATAAACACAAAAAAATCCTCTCACGGGTGGAAAATTTCCCACCCGTGGGTGGGAAGTGAAAGTAGGTAATATGTCAGTTTCAGAATTTTTAAACGTCAGTAATGATGACATTACATATATAGTTGTAAATAAAAGTTTTTTACTTACCTATAATACACTGTGTAAAATGGTTTATAATAATAATTCTGAATTTAAAATGAAATAATATGTACTACAAAACAACAGTATGTTTATAGGGGATTAATAACAAGTAAATAATAAGAACATTTTTAATAAGAAATTTGAGATAGATTTTTTCTCTCTCTAAGATGCTTTATACGGCACACAAAAATACAGCGGCACTGTGATTGCGAATCACTGGGTGAGTCTTCTGAAAAAAAATCTTATTTATGAGAAATCTACAGTTATATAATATAAATTGCATAATGTTAATAAATGTCTGCAACAGTCAAGTATCACAGCAACGTCGATTTTCGCGTAAACGGTGAATGTCACTAGATATGGAAACATGGAGATTTTTGGGCGCGCTCTATCTGCCAAACGGTTAGCCTTACAAAAAAACGTTTCGTGTAAGAAATGTTGGCATTTTCGTATGCCTCATATTTGTATGAAGTGAGTTTTTCAAAAGAATTATTCCTTCGTAAGATATAGGTCGAAAACTGAAAAAAGTGCTAAAATTTGGTCAAGAAGTGCCCAAAAATCAAAGTTCAGGGCAAAATATTTTCCAGCAAACTTCAAATTCGTATTCCGTGACCCAAAAAACATAAAGGGTGAGAAAATCAAAACTATAGCAAAACTGATGTCTGAAAATTCTTATATGCCTAGCCTATAACTATTGTGTTGTTATTATTGATTGAATTAGAGTAAGGCATCAAGGGGTATATAATCGGTCAAGGAAATAACCAATTTCTTAAATTGATGATACAAATAAAAAACTATAAATAAGCTAACACAAGACAATTCATAAAACAAAACAAAAAGTTTTTAAGAGACAGATTGTCAAGATATCTACACACATTAGAGAGGATTGCAGTAGACTTTTGTTTGAAAATAAAGCGTGAGGAAAGTTGGTTTTCACATACGTTAATAAATTATGGGAAAGATATATTGATTAATGGTATTTATTCATCTCAGGAGATGAAGAGAGTTTCAAGAACATTTTCTGATACCAATGACATATTCCCTACTATATTTGATAAGATATCATATATGCAGACAACCGGCCTTGCTACTGCTCAGAAGAGCTTCTGTCCTATTACTGCATATTTTATTTGTATGTTGGAGACCTAACTAATTATTAGAAGAGAAGTTCATAAACCATTATTGGACAATGTGTTTCATCTTCCAGAATCAAAAGGGTGGATTGAGTCGAATTCAAGTATTAACTATATATTGCACGGTGATACTGCTTCAATGTACCTATATTAAACATAAGTATAGAGGTCATCCAGACCCATTAATAACATATTTAACATTCTTAACCACGAATAACAAATCATGTAACGAATGCAAAGGAATTTTACTGTATTTTATCACGGAAAGATTCAAAATTGGAAAGCCAGATGCAGAATTATTAATAAATAATCCATTAAGTATTAATTTTGAAAGATAAATGCAACTAGGTCGAATTTTTGAAAATATCATGCATAAAAAATTAACGACTCAAACCAAAAATAAAATGATGAAAGAATTGTTCCATTTAAAATCTATAGTTGAAGATGAGAAGTTGTATAGATACTTAATTAATTATAAGCCAGTATATCCAAGATTCTTGCATGAATCTTTAAGACAAGCTGTTACAGCATGTAGAATTGAAGTTATATCGAAGTTCTGTTCAGCCCGTACTTTTCAAAACTCATCATCTAAACCAGAATTATCAAGAATCGCGAGCCGAGTAATGAATGCCGAGGTTGCACACGTGTTACATTGGATAGAAGTAGATAAAAACATCAATTATATGATGTGATGTCACGTTTAAAAAGGGGTTCTTCATTATCTGGGGGTTTCTGAAGCTAAATGGGGTAAATAGGATAAAATAAACTACTGGGTAATTGAAATTGGAGTTATAGTAACATCTTAGTCTACATGACTAAGTTAAAGTTTTACTTCAATTGAACTATATATATATATATATATATATATATATATATATATATATATATATATATATATATATATATATATATATAAATATATATTCGACTATGAACAGGTTATGATGTTATCTGACACAATTACTAGCAGGACTTTATCTATTTTCTATAATAATGTTTCCCATCCTAATACAAACGGAAGTCTTGAGTATAATGATTTAGTACAAATTTATCAGATGACCATTTTCAGGAATATGGATACAATATATATGACCATATTCAAAGTTGGGAACCGATTATACAAGGATTACTCTTATAAACATCTGATAATCTAGCTTCATCTAAAGCTTTAATAGAAAAAATATACAATACTGCTATGAAAGAAGATAATAATATAATATTATCTGTTATAGAATTTTTAACATCAAGCAATACAATGTACAACAACTTGGAGAGCTTCACGGTATATCTAGGCATTGGAGACATCCAACAGTAGATGAAATAGGAGGATGTAATAAGGTCAAGAAAATAACAAATCAAGCAAGATTTCCTAACTATGAACAACAGAAGAATGCAATAGGAATGTTCAATAAGCAGTTTTGTAATGAGTTTCATCCATAAAAACAGGAGATGGCCGAGAATAGATCTGAAACATCTAGATGAAATGAGTGCTCTTTATAATGTTATAAAATACAAAATCACAGCTATTAACTTCTACTCATCAATATTCCCTCTTAAAATTTGGGAAAAATCAGAACTTCAAAAAGAATTTGAATTTGATTATCATCTTGACATTCAGAAATTTGTGAAGATAAGGCAATAAGTCCATATCTTCAAGATCTATCTTCTATTTTTGCACCAGAAATTCTAGGATATCGTCCAAAACGACCAATGAGTAGTCGGAGAAACTTGAAATAATAAATAAAAAGAAGTAAACATGGAAAAGATATGTGGTATTATTATGTCCCGCAAGATACCAGAAGAATGGTTTGTTTTACTTTTGTGTGAAAAGGAGAGGGAATTAAAGATGAAACCTAGACTTTTTGCTATGATGATACTTGAGATTACTTTATTCTAACATAACCGAAAAAATTGTATCTGATACAACATTTCCTTATTTCCCACAACAGACCATGACATTAAACGCAATATAATTAACGAAAAGACTATATATGATGTCAAAAAATGAAGATAATGATTATAAAATCCCTATTTTTATGAGCATTGATTTTCAATCATGAAACATACATTAGCACCATTTAACTACAATATATGTTTTTCAAGCTCTTGATGATCTCTTTGGAACACCAGGATTGTACACTTTTTCACATATATTTTTTCAGCAAAGTGTTATAATGTTATCATCAAGATGAATTTCTTTAGGAATAGTCGAGATTTATTCACAAAATCAACATCAAAGGAAAATTTGTTGAAACTCATGAAAGAATTGATAAGAATCTATAATGATCCTCGTATCCGGACAGATCATACCGGTGGACCTGAAGGCATACGACAAAAAGTGTGGACTTTGATAACTATCTTCCAGAATCAAAAGAGTGGATTGAGTCGGATTCAAGTATTGACTATATATTGCACGGTGATACTGTTTGCTTAGATGTACATATATTAAACATGATTGAGTACTTGTATAGAGGTCATCCAGACCCATTAAAAACATATTTCACATTCTTAACCATGAATTACAAATCATGTAACAAATGCAAAGGAATATTATTGTACTTCATAACGGAAAGATACACAATTGTAAAGGGAGATGCAGAATTATTAATTAACCGAGTAGTGAATGCCGAGGTTGCACACGTGTTACATTGGATGGAAGTAAATAAAAACATCATATATATATATATATATATATATATATATATATATATATATATATATATATATATATATATATATATATATATATATATATATATATATATATAAATATATATATATAAATATATATATATATATATATATATATATATATATATATATATATATATATATTATATATATATATATATATATATATATATAACATAATCATGAGTGATTTCACCGCTGTTCCTGATTCACACCTACAGAATGCGATTAAAGATCATTTGAGGAAGATATTTATAGATGATACAATACCAAAGTTCATAATAAATTTAAAAAGGAATTTTCCAATTCCTACCGGTTTATTAGATTCAGATAGTGAAACAAGGTATCGGACTTGACTAAGCATGGTATATGATGACACTTTTCCTGTGATACCTTGGATTCAAAAAAATCTCCACGCATTTGGAAAAAACTTGAAACTTTTATTTCTCTACATACTCCTCTCAAGAAAAATATAATAATTCAGAAGATCGAAAAACTCAATAAAAGATTATTACAAGCTTTCAGTTTAAAACCAATCTGGTCCGATATAAGACACTCAGTGCAAAAGATCAGAATTAATAATAGTGTTGAATGGCATGAGATTACAACATATTGTCCCTATAATAATATAAAAACATACTATCGTCAACAATTCCTCATTTCAAGGGATGGAGAAACAAAATGAAGCTGACTGTTCGACTAAGAACAGGTTATGATGATATTAGTGCAGGCGCTGAGAAACATTCCGTTTGCAAAAACCGATGACCTCATTCTGATCAATTTTTGAGTAAACAAAGACCTAATGAATGACATTGTGGAGGTTGCCGGACGGAATTGTGGTCCAGTTTTTTTTTTCGGCCCTATAATAGGAGTTTTCGATTCCATCGCTGTAGCTGTGGAAAAAAAAGTGGTGTAGAATGCAATAAACAATTGACCGTTATTTCTCGACTGGAATATCTCTGTAAGACCCTCATATATCTGGAAATGAAGTTTGCCTGGCAAGCCAGCTGTCAGTTTAATTGTAAAAGCCCTACACAGCGACTCATACCTGTTCTTGAATTTTGGATCGGGCTGCGCTGTTCTTAACCGTTTATGACGCTTCAGTTATAGCTAAACGTCATTCTAGTGCGCACTGATTATTATCACAAGTCCATTTTCCAATTTTTATAATAGTAGTATTCAGAATTTTGTGATTTATTTGGTTTTTAAAGTAAAGAAATGTCGCTACAATTAATAAATTTGAAAAGAAGAAAATCCAATACAAAATCATCTTCATTTTGTGATTTACCGGGTAAACTGGTAAACGAATCGAAAAAAAAGTCATTTGAAACGATTCAAAATGCAGCACATCAACGCAAAGACGAAATTGCAGACAAATTTGAGAAGTTGTTTGATCCGACTGCTGATGAACAACACTTCTCGTGGCATAAAAGGTGCAGACCCAGCTATATCAGCGAAGAAAAAATTTGTCGTCGTGAAATATCACTGCATAGAGCGCTGGAAAAAAGTGCCTCGTCATCAGGCGTGGCTGGCCATTCAACTGAAAGGACCCGCAAGTCAAAAAGAAGAAGCAGCGAATCGTCGAGTAACTCATGCTGTTCCATTTGTGGTCATACGACGAAAACCAAAATTACAAAACTTTATCTTTCTACTGAAATTTCAACAACTACGCTAATTTTCAATCCTTTGCGTCGACAACACGATGAAATGTTCACAAAATTTTGTATCTACGAAACACTGGAAGATTTGTTAGGCAAAAAGTTCCAATTTCACAAATCGTGTTACAGGAATTACGTTTCATTTACAAAATCTTACATTGCTTGAAGGCTGCAGCCCAAACATATTCGTGAAAAAATTCTTTAGAACCAACACCTACATGAGACTCTAAATTTTCTCCAATTTGGTTATGAAAGACGAGATGAAAAGCTGTACCCGGTGCAAATGGCAAAACCGCCTTTGCCAAATTCTTTAATCAGGCCTTGCAAATATAATGCTGATTGCAAATTAAAATTAATTGTATCAACCTTTGCAAATGCATTGGCAATAATTGTCAAAACTTACCTGCATATTGGAAAAAGTTATTTTTCAGTACTTATGAATACGTAAAGCACTTTTTTTTTTTAAGATTAAATTGGTATTGTATTATGATCATTCCGTTTTTTATTTCCTACTTTACTCAAACAACCTTTTAATAGCCTAGAACAAACAAAGAAATAACAATTATTTGTTCCACTGCTACAGCGATGGAATCGAAACCTCCTATTATAGGGCCGAAAAATAAAACTGGAAAGTTCAGAGGCTCATGTATTGGTTCTAAGGAATTTTTTCACGAATATGTTTGGGCTGCAGCCTTCTTCGACGATTTCAGCTGAAGGATAAAGTTTTGTAACTTTGGTTTTCGTCGTATGACCACAAATGGAACAGCAGGAGTTACTCGACGATAGCTCTGGTTCTTCTTTTTGACTTGCGGGTCCTTTCAGTTGAATGGCCAGCCACGCCTGATGACAAGGCACTTTTTTACAGCGTTCTATGCAGTGATATTTCACGACGACAAATTTTTTCTTCGCTGATATAGCTGAGTCTGCAACTTTTATGCCACGAGAAGTGTTGTTCATCAGCAGTCGGATCAAACAACTTCTCAAACTTGTCTGCAATTTCGTCTTTGCGTTGATGTGTTGCATTTAGAATCGTTTCAAATGACTTTCTTTTTGTTCGTTCACCAGTTTACCTGGTAAATCACAAAATAAAGACGATTTTGCGTTGGATTTTCTTCTTTTCAAATTTATTAATTGTAGCGACATTTCTTCACTTCAAAAACCAAATAAAGCACAAAATTCTGAGTACTACTATTATAAAAATTGGAAAATGTACTGCTGATGAAAATCAATGCGCACGAGAATGACGTTTAGCTATAACTGAAGCGTCATAAACGGTTGAGAACAGCGCAGCCTGCTCCAAAATTCAAGAACAGGCATGAGTCGCTGTGGAGGGGTTTACAATAAAACTGACAGCTGGCTTGTCAGGCAACCTTCACTTCCAGATAGGTGAGGGTCCTACAGAGATATTCCATTCGAGAAATAACGGTCAATTGTTTTTTGCATTCTACACAACTTTTTATTCCACAGCTAGAGCGATGGAATCGAAAACTCCTATTATAGGGCCGAAAAAAAAACTGGACCATAATTCCGTCCGTCTTTACTCAAATCATCAATCAGAATGAGGTCATCGGTTTTCGCAAACGGAATGTTTCCCAGCGCCCGGTCTATATCTGACACAATTACTAGCAGGACTTAATCTATTGTCTATAATCATGTTTCCCATCCTAATACAAAGGGAAGACTTGAGTATAATGATTTGGTAGAAATTCATCAGCTCTTTGATGACCACTTCCAGGATTTTGAAAACAATATATATGACCATATTTAAAGTTGGGAACCGATTATACAAGGATATGCTTTGTACGTACCGATGTGATTGATATTGTCCCAATCAATTTCAATTACATATATTTGGTGCCAGTTCTCTCATAACAATTTTAAAGTTGGTTTACGTCATTCCGTTCTTCGGTAATATTCATCAAATATGGGACCTATTATTGAAGAAATCAAAGCAGAACGCATAGTTATTGATGGAAAAGAGGTAGCACACTATTAAGTTAGTTTGAATTTGAATTACGAAGATACTCTTATATCACTTTAGATATCAATAGTGAAACTATTGTCAATGCGGCGATTCAACTCTATAGTGACAATAATTATTATTATAAAAAAAATATCAAATGCATTTTGAAGCTCTAATAACTTATCACATTATTTCGAGACTATCACATCCAATATTCATAGCACCAGTACATCAAATAAAATAGTTATCATTGAAATCGATAGCTCACAAGAGCGCAGTCAAGGAATAATTTCAAATGAAAGCACAAAAGTAACAGACGATGAAATTGATATTCCAATTACTATAAAAAAACTTCTGGATGAAATATATTAAGTGCCAGTGAAAACATGAATGCGGGTATAAATGATAGTGACCCCGAAAAAAAAATGATGATGAGGTAGCATATTCTAAAAGGAAAATTTCGTGTCCTGTAACAGAAGGGGAATTCTTTATATCATTAGAAGAGTGGGCAGATATTTACGATATTTATGATCAAAATACTAATATCGTTAAAGAAGGAATATACGTTTTTGTTCTCAAAGAGAAAATATTTCAATTCGTTAATGATACTTGTACTATAAATGTTGAAAAATAATGGTTCTACAAAAACGTTGTAAAGCATTAGTGATCAAATGTTATTTGAGAACTCATTACAATAAAGGACTTTTATTCAAAATGATAAGTTCTTTCTGCAATTTAAATCACAGCATTCCATTCCAGGCACGTCAGAGGAGTTGAAAGAAAATTACTTGGTGAAAAATATGCGAAGGAGAAGCCGCTTTCTATGTTGATTGATTCAACTATCAAATCAGATTCCATGTTGTTGGAACAAAACAATTTACAAAAATCAAATCTAGACATGAGGTGCAACACATTACAACAACTGGATAGAGAAAATGATGATCGCATGGGTCTACATTTGATGAAAAGATAAAATCATCACCATATCCAACAAACGGAAGAAGTAATATTACCTTACTTCCACAGCAAACGATATATGGAAATAATGAAATTGTGTTTCAGGAAGGGCGAAAATAAAACAATCACGGTATTTATAGATGCTACTGGCACTGTGATTCGACAACCCTGCTGTATTCCAGATGAAAAACGAATGCTTCTCTATTCTTTAGTTTCACAGTCTTCCAGGCATGATATTACTGTCATCTTGTATTGGTTGAATAATTTTAAGACTTATTGGTACTCTCATAGTAATATATGGCCAATTTTAGATTGGGTTGTGACTGATTTCAGTAAGGTAGAACTTAATGCAGCATGTTTATCATTCAACGAACTGCCTTTGATAGCGTACATCAACAATACATATGACTGTATTGTTAAAGATATACTCCATATCGTCTTGTTCTTATATGATGAAGATTTTGTCCACACTAATTAATAAAAAAATATGCTGCCAATGGCTTAGAGGTCAGAAATATATTAAAAGAGTGTTTTGCGTCTGTTTTCAATATGAAAACAAAACTAGAGTTTTAAATCTCGTTCGCCTGTTGAGTGCGCTGAGAATAAATACGCTGAATACAGTAGGCAGATCTTCGATAAAAATATTATTAACGACACTATTTCAGAATACATTATACCTTCATAAATGAAGATAATGGAGTATCTCACTACAAAAAATTTTACATATAATTCGATACTTGACGAAATAACATAAAATATTGTTGATTCGTAATGATGGGATAGAAGAGGCAAATCCTCATTAAAACCCCAATTTTTTTAATGATATTCTATATAGATATATTCTATATTTACCTATGTAGATCATTGGCGGAAGGTAATGTAATGCACTAATCGAGGGTTATTTAAGTATATTGGAAAGTAATGTTCTTGATAATCATCTCAGGTTGAAATGCTGAAGGTGCATTCGAAATCATTAATATTATAAAGAGAAATACTTAAATGAATTTTGGGGAGTTTAAGTGTGAACAGTTTACACTTGAGAACGGTTAGAGATACCCAACTAACCGAAACGTCGTGTATATTAATTGTATAATTTCATATTTTTTCACTTTTTTCCAACTTATTATTTACTAATCTCATTTCATTCTTTTTCAGATACTTCCATCCAATCCTACAAATTCATTGAATTCAATTTTTCAGCTGTTCTCCTTTTTGTTGAACTTGCCATTTACTAATCAAATTTCTTTCTTTTATTTTTGTTTCAGATATTTTATAGACTATGGAAGTCCAGAATTCTACAAATACGGAAGAAATATTGTCGAAACCATTAAAACTATTCATCGGATTTTATCTACAGACATCATTCTCTACTGAATAATCATTTGACGATTATAAGTATTATGAAAAAGTGAGAAATGCGCCATATATTGTAGCCAAATATGACTTCATTCAGCGCTAATCAGATCACCTCTGAGTGAGCTGATGCTCACAATCATGCTGATGGGACCACAGCAGCTCAAGATCACCGTGATGAAGACCATGATGTCCAAGCTTCCGATATACGTCCTGTTAATTTACGAAGCGATGATGCACGCATGCAGTTTCCCTGTTAGATATCGTTGAATTGCCTATTATTTCTCTAAAAATATTAAAACGCAATATCAGGAAGAAAAACTCTACTATTCTTACAGCACACCTAAAAAAGATCAGCAAAAGGAACACGAGAACAGAGAAATAGCTGAGATACGTTTGGCACAGTAAGAGCGAGAAGGAAGAAAATGCCAACACAATTGACAACCACAAGGTTGAGGAAATGAGAAATGGTTGCTTTTCAGCATGGAAAAGTTCTAGTTCTTCTTAGGTGGATAAATAAAAAAGACGTCATTTTGCTATCAACAGTGCTTTCGACAAACATAGTTGAGAAAGAGAAAATATCTTCAACAGGAAGAGATTTGATAAAGCTACCGGTGATTGCACATGACTACAATTTCACTATGGACGGTGTTGATCGAGTTGATCAACATCTCTCTGACAATCCTGTCCTCAGGAAAAGAGGGAAAAAATATTACAAAGAAGTATTTTTCAGTTTGGTCGAGTATGGTTTGTGCAACGCATTCATTTTGTATCAGAAATCGGGAGGAAACTTGAGCACTTATAGATTGGTTTGCAAGTCATTGAAAAAAAATTCCGAGTATCTTTACCACGTCCTCTTAGAATAGTTGACCGCCATTTTTCCAGCTTAGTGCCTTGTACCAGCTACATCGGAGGAAAATGCTGCAAGAGTTTGTATGGTTTGTTCATGGAAAAGAGATAGCAAAGGAAAAAAATTAATACAGAACCCGAGGTATGAATGCTGCAAGTGTGATGTAGGACTATGTGTTTAACCTTATTTTGAACTTTATCATACCCGAAATGAATTCTGATATTAGTCTGCAATCAAACGTAATATTACGTTTCTAGTTTCAAGAGTATGTTTTTTTGTTCTAGTTTTTCGACTTCTATTCATTTTAAGGTATACGTTAAGAGTTCAAAATAATAATGGTATTTCACGAAAAAATTTTCGAAATGTTTTTGGGTTTTTAAAGATCTAGTGCATGATTTAACGAACTTTCAAATTTTCTAGATGTTAAATCTATACCTAGTGCCAAGTCTCAACCATTTTAGTTCAGAGAAGTACATCCCAAATAGGCAATGAGCTCGGTCTGGTTTTTACAGTGACGCCGTACATGAGATAAATTGGCTCCTGCCATTTGAAGGAAAAATAACGACAATTCCAGCTAATGATCAATTTGGCAATGTCACAAAAATTTCCGACACGGACAGTAGAAATTACTGATTTTAAAATTGTTGCTAATTACTTGCTCACGTTTTGAATAGCTGAGATTTAAAAAAAAAATTTAAATTTTTTGAAAATATGGAAATTGCAAATTGAATGCGGATGATACAGAAGCTAGAAATAGTATTCGGCAATTAATATTCAATCGCTACAGCTGGATAATATTAGAAAGGTGGAAATAGAATCAACAGGCAGGGTGAGCTTATATGTAAGTTGGTAAATACTACAATAAGTAGAACCGTTTACGTCTTATAATAGAAAATAATAACGCAGTCATCATGTAAGTATTTTAGCACATACATATAGAATATATGTATTCAATCAAAAGATAGGGCCGATACTAGAATAATATTCATGAAAATAATGTAGATTGAACATGTTAGAGGGTAATATACCTAGATATCGTTAAACAGAGTTCGTATCTAATTAGAAATTGAGTATGAGTTTTATATGGAAGGACCTTATTCTTTACACATAGATTATATCAATTGAACACATAGATATATATATATATATATATATATATATATATATATATATATACAGGGTGTTTCTGAATTGATGCGAAAGATTTCGAAGGGTGATTCTTTAGCAAAAATCAAGGGGGTCGGTCTTTCATATAACTTTTTTTTCAACACTCTTTTCCCTCCAAGTTACAGCCCTTTGAAATTCGGTAGAAAAAATTGTTTTTATTCAATACATTTACTTTAGAAAAATTCGGAAGAATGAAATTTGGCAGACAACTGATACTAAAAAAATGGCAGTTTTTGAGTGTTTTTGTTACCCTAAAATGTAATCACAAGAGGCTCAAAAAAACAACCCCTATAATATTTTGCATAAAAACTTTTAAATGCGCCTATATTTTCTTATTTAAAAAATATATCTGAAAAGACAGACTCGATCTGCAACTTTTTTATGTCCTGATTTTTTATCATAAAGTTGTTAGTTTGATCACGAAAAAAATAAAATACTGCTCAGACTCTTTTTCCATAAATTCACTTTACGTTGAGTTATATCCAGAACGAACATTACCCGATCATAGCGTATTTGTCCATATTCATCAACGTTTACGAAAAGATGGAAATTTTTCAAGAAGAACCGTCGATTGCGGACGTTCTCGAGAAGTACGAAGTGTAGCACTAGAGGAGACTGTTCTTAATTTAATTGAAGAATCTCCCGGAACAAGTGCGAGACAAATCGTCCGACAGTTGAATGTGAGCCATTGCACAGTATTTAGAATTTTAAAAGAACAAATGCTGTATCCCTACCATATCCAACGAGTCCAAGCGCTCTTACCTCGAGATTTTCTACCTCATCTAATTTTTTGTCAATGGATAATTCAAATGATCACACAAGCTCCGCAGTACTCATCTCGTATTTTGTTTACTGATGAGGCAAGCTTTTCTCGGGAATCTATCAGAAATTTCCATAATAATCACATATGGGCAGATGAAAACCCACACGAAATTGCTGAATCTAAATTTCAACATCAATTTTCATCGAATGTGTGGCTTGGAGTTATTGATGATTATTTAATTGGGCCATATTTTCTCCCCATAAGATTAAATGGAGACGCATACTACCATTTCCTTGAAGAAGAGTTATCCCAACTTTTTGATGATGTATCTGCGCAAATTAGGCAAGAACTATAGTTCATGCATGATGGCGCTCCAGCCCACTTTAGTAATAACGCTCGTCGCTACTTAGACGAAGTTTATGCAAATCGATAGGACGAGGAGGCACCCAGAATTGGTGCCCGATCTCCAGATTTGAATCCATTGGACTTTTGCATTTGGGGTTTCCTTAAAACACTGGTTTATTCCACTCCAGTTGAAAATATCGATGATTTGAGGGATCGTATCATCGTAGCACGCAATACTATTAGAAATATACCAGGTTTATTTCGAAGAATACGGAATTGAATTAGACGAAGAGTAGAGTGCCGCATTTTGGTCGAGGAACGCCATTTTCAGTATTTATTATGATTTTTGTAATTGAAATTTTGTCCACGTTATTATCAGTTGTTTTGTAATTTGTCAATTGTTATTAATAGTACAATTATTGTTCAATCCGCTCTAATTTGTAATATTCTTCAACTAAATAAAAAAATGCCCTTCTTTCAATAAAGTTTTATTTAGTTGTGAAAAATATTTGAAATCATTATAAAACTGTCTATTTTTTTTATAAATGATAACCTCTCTGTGAATTTATGGGAAAAGAGTCTAAGAAATATTTTATTTTTTTGTGATCAAACTATCAACTTGATGATAAAAAGACAGGACATAAAAAAGTTGCAGATTGAGTCTGCCTTTACAAATATATTTTTTAAATAGAAAAATATAGGCGCATCAAAAAGTTCCGATGCAGAATATTATAGGGGTTGTTTTCTTCAGCCCCTTGTGACTATTTTCAAGGGTAATAAAAACACTCAAAAACTGTCATTTTATTAGCATCAGTTATCTGCCAAATTTCATTTTTCTAAATTCTTCCAAAGTCGATGTATTGAATAAAAACAATTTTTTTTTACCTAATTTCAAAGGGACTTGGAGGGAAAAGGGTGTTGAACAAAAAGTTATATGAAAGGCCCACCTTAATTATTGCTAAAGAATCACCAATTGAAATCTTTCACATCAATTCAGAAACATATATATATATATATATATATATATATATATATATATATATATATATATATATATATATATATATATATATATATATATATATATGAATGTAACCAAAAGATAGAAAGATAGGGCCGACACTAGAATGATATTTATAAAAATAATGTAAATTGAACATGTAAGAGTGTAATTTATATATTGTTAATAATTTTAAGAATGTATGATATATAAAAAAAAGTTTAGTCAGAGTATAATGTAGATGTCTGTGACCATTTCAGGTAAATGATTATTTGTTTCACGAAACGGAAGATGAATGGTTGATAGAAGCAGCGAGAAAGGTGGAAATAGAATCATCAGGCAGGGTGAGTTTATATATACTTTGAAAATTACTAGAATAAGTAGAACCGTTTACGTGTTATAATAGAAAACAATAACACCATCATGGAAAGATTTTAGTATTCACAAATAGATTATATCTCAGTATTATAATTGAAATATTGTTGGATTTGTTCAGTTATAAAGAAATTTTAGTATGACAAAAACTATGTTGTCTATAAAATTTCAGGATAATGATTGTGCTTCACATGTAACAGATGCAGCATTAAGAGAAAAAGTTATAAGAAAGGTAGAAAACGAAACATCAGACAGGGTGAGTTTATGAAGAACCTATTGAAGGAATAGTAAATCAAGAGGAACACGATAATGATATATATGATATGTTGACTGAAAATATTGAATAACTCGAAATTTCTCGATTAATTCATCAATGTGCCTAAAATAGACGTAAAAATTTCCAGTAAAATTGATACAAATGAATCTCGAACAGTTCCCGTCAGATGGCAGCCTAACAATTTGGCAATTCTCTATTTTGGCAACACTGTTTTATGCAAGACTGGCGCAAATCAGTTGTGCCTTGGCTTTTGGAGAGAGTAGGTCGTGCCTCTCCGGGAAAGACTGACACATCTTCGGAACAAAGGCATCTATTATTAACTTTAGGGATTCTGTTCCAGCAACACCGACACAAATCGAAAAGTGCTTTTATAGTGGTAGAAAGTATTTCTGTAAAAACGTACCATTTGGAGGTGTGCCACTCTTCAAAAAAGTAAGTACTTTTAGTATTTGAAGCAATAGTGAACTATTTTGTAATGGAACGGTTTTGCATGGAAATTAAACAATATTTTTTAAAACGGTGTGTTTGGTTGCGATCTTTTTTTTACATGTGCCGTTTTTGATTTTAAAAAATTGTATTATATCAATTTAACAGTGACTAATATGGGAAATATGATAAATTTAAAGAGTTCTTTATTCAGGATGGCAGAGAATAACAACGCAAGAGCATCCCTTGTACTAAGGCTATCTAAAACGAATTTAGAAGTGCACAATGTGGATGAGCCCTTATGGACAATGCGTCGATACAATAAGTGATTTGAATAGCAGTGAGCCACCTACAGGAGATGCCACATTTGACGGTAAGAGAGGAAGGTTAGAGGAGTAGTGAAAAGACGATATTTTTAAATGTTTATTTACAAGACCTGGATGTTTTTTGTTTTGCCTAGAAGTTTCCGGTATTGATGACAATATCGATGAAGAAAGTGCAGACATAAATGGCCGTGAGATCTTGCAATGTAGTAAAATGGACGAAGATGTTTCCTCGTCTAAGAGCTCTGGGCAAAATATCACAAAGGCAATCTTTGAAAAGCAAGACCTAGTAACTGAGTTAGCTCTACACCAACAAACAGCCAAGAAAATGTCAATAAAGAATATCCAGATATACATGATCAGCTCCCTGAGCCGGATGTTTTACAGACAGACGTAGCTCAACTAGGTAACATTCTAATTCAGATTTTACCTCTACCGATGGCACTTTAATAACATATTATTTATTTTAAGGTATTAATGGCGATGGTGATGAGGCACCCCCAATAAGTGAGAATGATGCTGTTTCAGCAGACTCTTTCTGTTCAAACCGCAGCAGATCAGAACCGTTTGGTTCAGGATCATCAATTAACTATCAAAATTATGAAGGAACATCTTCCGTCTCGTCTTCTTCCGACTCTTCATCTTCTGCATCTGAGGATCAACAAGTTGATACGTCAGAAAGGAAAAAGAAGGGTGAAAAAAGACTTGCTAATCCAACGCTATGGAAGAGAAACGTGGCCAAATAGTTAAGAAATAATGGAAAGAGTTATAAATCTCTTAAGGTTTCCAGGAATACAGATACTTCAAAAACTAAGACTCAGGTGACACATGCTGCGAAAAGAATTCTTCCTCCTTGCAATACTATGTGTCAGCTGAAGTGCACAGAAGAACTTAGAGAAGAATCCTGAAAGTGCATTTTCAAAAAATATTGGGACTTGAAAGATTTACAAAGACAGAGGGACTTTATAGCGAATTCAATGCCTGTCATTGCACCAAAATATACTTACTCCAATGAAGAGAATAAAAGGCGACAGAACCATGCATTTTACTTAGAATTTGAGAATAGGAAACTACGGTTTTGTAGGAAGTTTTTTGTTTCAACTTTGGGTATTACACTTAGAACCCTTATCACTGTAATAGAAAAGCAGGACGCATACAAAACTCACGGAATTATTCAAATTGAACAAAGAGGAAAGCACAAACACCATGTTTCTGTAGATGTCAATGTCAAACTGTGTATTAGAAGTCATATTGAGTAAATCCCAAGAATAGAACGCCACTATTATCGTGCCGACACTTATAGAGAATTTATAGAAGGATCTAAGTTTCTGGCAGATATTCAGAGAGGCTATAAAATCTGGTGCCAAGAAAGCAATATCCAACCTGCTTGTTATAGAACATACTATGATATATTTAACAAAGAATACAACATTGGCTTTTATTTTCCAAAAAAAGACCAGTGCGATCTTTGCACGGAATTCAAAAATTCTTCGGATGAAGCAAAAACCAAAATTCAGGAAAGATACAATCAGCATATTGTAGAGAAAGACTTAAGTAGGAAAGAAAAAGAAAGGGATAAAGTAAATGCTAGTCATGTCACATTTTATGATCTCCAAGCAGCTCTTCCTTGTCCAGTGGGCCAGGCATCATCCTTTTATTATGTTTCGAAGTTGAACGTCTATAACTCAACATTTGTATGTCCAATTGCTAGTTCTGTCACTTGTTTCGTTTGGCATGAGGGTTAAGCCAGAACGGGTGCAAACGAGGTTGGATCTTGCGTTCTCAGGTATCTTATAAAGGTAAATGATAAAGCAATTGTTCAAGAAAAGAATGTTGACACCATTTTTTACACAGACAAATTGCTCCGGGCAAAATGAAAATAAGTTTTTATTTGCACTATACTTTTATGCAGTATCAACCTTATCAAATATGAATTCCATTACACATAAATATTTGATCAGGGGACATACCCAAACTGATGTCGATAGTGTACACTCAGTGATAGAAATACAAATAAATAGGTATAAAAAAGCTGCTGCTATTTACGCTCCCGATCAATACATTACCTTAATTAGGCAAGAAAAAAAATTTGGACAAGCTTACCAAGTGGAGGAGATGACTCATCAAGATTTCTTTGATATTAAGAGCCCTTTCAGACTTGGATACTGTATCCGAGATACGCGTATCCCAGATACAGAAAATACATGCGTTTATATGTACGTTTTCACACTGCATTCAGCACTGCATACCGTATCGCGATACTAAATTTCTGAATCTCGCTCATTCAGCCGCCGGCGACAGTATCCGAATCCGGGATACCGAATTATCATTGTGGCTTATGGACCTGTTCAGACTTGCATACTTTTGCGATTCAAAAAGCACAATAGCATAGGTGTACAATATTTTTATTATGTATTAGTAGAAGTGAAGTGGAATAGAACGTTTTTTCGATTGTGCCTGATTAGTGTGTGTGAAATTTATAAGTTTCGTAGAACGGTTCGAACCATCCGTCCGTATTTTCAGCTCCGTGTCCGTATGTCCTTATTTTTCAATCAATGTCCGTATTTTTTCCAATTTTGCACAAAAAAAATTTTTTTTTTTAGTTTTCAAGGCCCGAGGGCGCCTAGAGTACCCAAAAGTTGTACGCGGTTGCGTGTATCGACAGTGACGCATGTGCATACGAACGAAATGTGTATAAGTGAAGTGTATAGTTGTGTGAGTGGCGTTGAACCCGTTGAACGTGTTTTGACTGTCAAAACACGTTCAACGTGGAAATGTCAAAATTTGACCTTTCCATTCATTTTATTTTATAAAATTGTAAGCTAAGTTGATTGCAATCAGTGAATCAGTGTTCCATTGCTCAATAATCCCCGTGTAAGTATAAAATTATACATTATTTGATTATTTTCGACCATGATTCGTAGCGTTCTAAATATTTCGTGTTTATTTATTGCAGATTTTGCAGAAGCAAAAAATAATAGCTTTTCGAAATCTCCAAACATGTCAAAGCCACCGAAAAGAAAAGGCAGCAGCAGTAGCAGTGAAAGTACAGCAAATAAACGCAAATGTACATTTACAGATGATTTGCGCAGGGAATTTGCAAGTAGTTTTTGCAATGGCAAAAGTGA
>JARQZK010003284.1:0-18924 GCA_030704885.1 Cynegetis impunctata
ATCCACGAATTTCCGATGTTCAAATGCAAATCGTTTGGAAGTGAAACATTGTATTTTATTCGGAGTATAAGATACATTATGTGACTCGCACGGATTTAAACATCCCTACTCAGTCACATAATGTATACCTTATACTCCTAATAAAATAAATATCTATTTTTTATAGTTGTCAGCTACTACGGTAAAAAAACTTATTTTACAAACCTTTGTTGATGTAAAATTAAGAAAGATCGGAAAAGTTCTATCAGAACTTTGATATCGAAAGATAAAGTCATCAATAAATTGTCGACTTCAGTAAAAATGTAGATTCGTTAGATTTTAACTACCGATAAATCTTACATTTACTTTCAATTGTCATGTGTACCTTTCGAAATAGGAAAGTTGAAACGAATATTGTATCCCAGATGTAAACAATGAGAGCTGTTATCAAACTCTCATAATGTCTCAATGAGGCAACGATTAATTATAATAATTCAATCTTCAATTATGGCAGAATTATAATGTCAAGGACCGTTATCATTCTACTGCACATAAATTGATTGATGAGTAATAGGTAATAGTAGAAATGTCAGTTGTGATGTATAGGGTACAATTACTGGTACGTATGGCGTTAGCAGAATATGGCGAACAAGGCCTAATTATTATTCAGTTATTTGATAGGTATTGTTCCAAATACTTGAACAATAGCATAGCATTGACTACACGTGCCTTTTTAATACAATTACTTATAACTGTCGGAAAAAAATGTATTGCAGTTGAACAGGTACTTCAGCTTGTGGCATTCTTGTCATTGAATTATTTCATTGTCAAATGCTGAGGTATAGTAAATGTGGTTCAGTTTGCTTCTATAAAAAACGTGAAACGTGTTATTAATTATATTTTGTGGAAATTTGAACATGGAAAGTCAATTGAAAGTTATCTAATGTCCGTTCAAGAGATGTGGCTATAAGAGTAACTCCACCAATAATTCGGTATTCGGTGACTCAGCTGTCTGAAGTCTAAATTCGACGAAAACACGGTAGAGCGGATGCATTTTGAAGCTCTATAAAAAATCAGCGGAGACATATACCTATATGTTAAGGTTAACACACAAATTGATAAAGTGCTAGCTGTACCCGCGGCGTCGTGGAATTCAATTTGTGTATTAACCTTAATATATGGATATATATCATCGTGGACTATTTTATAGACCTTTTGAAGTTCTAGAACTTATCTATGGAAAACATTTGAATATTTCTTTCCGTGAAGGCAGCACATTTTTGAAATCGGATAAGTGTAAACAAGTGGCATTATATGCTCCAACTTCATGATATATATAATATATATATATATATATATATATATATATATATATATATATATATATATATATATATATATATATATATTATATATATATATATATATATATATATATATATATATATATATATATATATATTATATATATATTATATATATATATATATATGTGAAGGTCATCTACTACAGAATTTCCACAAAATGCGAAAGCGCTGTTGGATCCTCTCAATTCGGATTTAGAAAAGGTCTCGGCACGAGAGAGGCACTAGTCGCAACCCAAGTGTTGGTTCAGAACTGTTACGATCAGAGAAAAGATGTAGTAATGTGTTTCATAGATTACGAAAAAGCATTTGATAGAGTGCAACATCATAAACTCGTTCAAATGCTGAGGCGACTTAACATAGATCAAAAGGACACACGCTGTATCGAAAACTTGTACTGAAACCAATCAGCTGCAGTAAGATTTGACAACGAAGTTACAAAGGCACAGAAAATCCTAAGAAGTGTAAGACAGGGATGTGTCCTCTCCCAGCTTCTGTTTAACATTTACTCGGAAAACATCTTCCAGGAAGCTCTCGAAGGACAACAATTAGGCATCAAAGTATATGGCACATGGACCAACAATATACGATATGCAGCTGACACAGTCCTGATAGCAGATAATATGAATGACCTCCAAAGGCTCCTGGACATAGTTGGAATGCACGGCAGACTTATGGGAATTAACATCAACATAAAAAAAGATGAAATTCCTAGTAATCACCCTCAAATTGGATGAGTTACAGAATGCGAAACTCTCATACGAGAGTGAAGATATAGAAAGAGTAAAAAAGTTTAACTATCTGGGGACTCGATTATTTGAAGATTGGTTTTCAGACGTAGAAATCGAATACCGGATGAAAAACGCGAGGAGCGTATTCATAAGATTCAAAAACGTCTTCACGAACTCTGACTTTGACCTCAATCTCAGAAGAAAATTCACAAAATGTTACGTCTGTTGTATGGTATAGAAAGCTGGACATCGAGGGTTAGCACAATGAATAGGCAGGAAGCATTCGAAATGCGGATCTATCGAAGAATCTTGAATGTCCCATGGACAGCAAGAAAAACCAATGAGGAAATTTTGAGAACGATAGGAAGAGCACGCGAATTACTGGGCACGATAAAACACAGGAAAACAGCGTACCTGGGACATGTGTTACGCAACGAAAGGTACTATATATGAAATATACCATATATATATATATATATATATATATATATATATATATATATATATATATATATATATATATATATATCTGAGAAATATTCCGGGGTTCAATCCGATTTTTTTGAAAGTTTTGTTGGCGCTGAGAAGCACCGTTTGTTTCACGACGTTTCGCCAAAATCTCATTTGGCATTTTCAAGTGCTGCTGTAGGTCTGGTGACTCGACGGCAACTGCAGTAGTTGCCGTCGAGTCTGCAGTTTACTCCCTCAATAGCACGAAGAGCTGCTTTTTGAATTGTAAAAAGTGTTTGCCCACCTGTTGAATGTCCCCATACCAGAATTCCATAGCTAATGTGTGAATGAATAAATGCAAAGTATGCCATTCTTAGCAGTTCATTTGAGACGGATCTTTTTAGTTGTCTAATAAGGAAGAGGTTTTTGGCTAATTTGGAAGCGAGAGCATCAGTATGAGCATTCCGTGTCAATTTTCTATCCAGACGGAAACGTCGTTTTAAACACCTACCGGTACGCTGGCGACCGAGTAGGGACTAAGGATGTGTAATTTGATCGATAGTTCAGAAAATAATTTCGAAATTCTCTTATTGCTGCAAAACCAAGGGGAACAATGGAGAATTTCCCATTCTAGGCATTCTTGTTGTATACACTCTCCGATAAAGCTTGCTTTGGTTTGAGTGTTTTTATTTATCCCAAATTTGAATAGAAAGCTCATCTAAAGAAATGTATTTCTCTTAGTAATTATGGACAAGAAGGTCTCATTTAATATTTTTATAGAAATTACGAATAAAACGCTCCGGTTTAGTGCCCATTTCTTAAGAATAATACGATACTTATTCTCTACTGCACTTCCTACGAATTAAATCAAACCGTTACACAAGCTTAACGAGGTTTATTATTAGTATATTCAACGTGAAGCCGATATACGTTAGCAGCGCTTTACACTAGTTTTGGACTTTTTAAACTTCATCAGAACGGCAGTTAAGTTGAAGTTGAAGATACTTTGAGATGAAAAAACAAACAACAAAGTAAATCTCATATTATAAAAGACCTCTACTCACTTGTAGGTACCACTGTTACACTCCAAATTGCAAAAGGATGGCATTTTGTTGAAAACTCGTGTCTCCAAAGCACGTACGGGGGAAAATCTCATGAAAAAACGACCGTGGAGGATGATTTTCGTGGACGTAGATGGTTACTGTCGCGATTGCGAAGGGTCGATTTCTTAAAAATATAGGTCCGTATCTAATAATATATGCAATGGGTAAATAGGTGTGTAACAACTTAAAAATAAGGCACTGAAAATAAAAATCATTTGAATTGAATTGTACAGTACCAAAGCGCATCAAGAGTAAGTAACCCGTTTTGCCGATATGCAAACTGAGCGTGCGCTAGACAGTGAATTTTTCGTCGTTATCAGTATCTATGAAATTGTGATTGATTTTCATCAGATTTCTCTGTTTGTAACGTGTAATATTCAGGGATTAATTTCCATCGTTAAAAGCGATTACTTCTCAACTCCGTAACAATGTAATGTATATCAGCAAATGATTTAAGCGAATTATAATTGCAAAATAATTCAGGATGATCTCGTTGGTATTTATTGTAGTGCCTCGAATGGAACTGTTGAATATCTGTTAATATTTTCATACGTGATTATACATTATGGCGAAGTGAATTGAAGAACACCTGGGGATTCATTTGAATATTTATGGTGTCCCACCTGGCGGATACTTTTAGCTAAACAGAAGATTTTTCTTAACACTCTCTTTAGTGCCGCCAACAAAACTTGATTTAAAGCTGGCATAGAAGATCCATCGGTGTTGTGCTATTCCTAAGATGTTTTTGGAATAATTAGTTGGACTTCAGTGTTAGGTAGTCAATAATGCGATTCGTTTATTTAATGTTTTTGTATCATTGAGATCATTATTCGATGAAAATCATTGCGAAATTAAATTCTAAGTTTCACGATGAAAATGAGTACTTAAATTTCGCTGGAAAGGTTGGAAATTCTCAAGAAAGATACATAATTATATGTACTTTGAAATAAAACGGGTAGTTACAAAAAAGTTACAGCAATAGTTTCGCCATTTTTGAGAATTTCCACGAATATTTTAAGTTTACAGTAAATCTAAGCAAATATTTGAATCCTCTGAAAATTTTACATCGAATATGGGTTTGTGAAACTTCCAAATATGCATTCTTGTATCTGAAAATATGCGAAAATGATGAGGTGAATTAAAAAAGACAGACTGCATTATCACCTTCAAAATATTATATCTCCTGGTTACGTTGCATTGAAAATTGAATAATCTATAAGTTAATCCGTTAAATAGCTGAGACTAAAACCTTCGATTTACGACCTTATAGAACCCCTATAACCCAATAGCGCCTTTTGAACAGTAGTTACAGCGATTTGAATTGCCTTGAAAAAAAAAAAAAAAAATAATAATATATATAAATATTTATATATATATATTATATATATATATATATTATATATATATATATATATATATATATATATATATATATAATATACTATATATATTATATATTATATATATATATATTTTATAATATATATATATATATATTATTTATATATATATATATATATAATTATTATATATATATTTATATATATATATATATATATACGTATATAATGCACACCGGAGGGAAAACTTTAAATTTGACTGTTTGAAAACGTGTAGATAGGTGGCCCGAGAACCAAAGTTATACTGCCGTTCCAATAAGTAAATCTTCGTAAACTCCAATTTTACCTATATTCCTCATTTGCATATATATATATATATATAATATAATATATATATATATATTATATATATATATTATTATATATATATATATATATGCAAATGAGGAATAGGTAATATATATATATATATATATATATATATATATATATATATGCAAATGAGGAATAGGTAAAAATTGGAGTTCACGAGATTTACTTATTGGAACGGCAATATAACTTTGGTTCTCGGGCACCTATCTACACGTTTCAACAGTCAAATTTAAAGTTTTTCTTCCGGTGCATTATATACGTTATAATAAGTCTTCAGGTGTGCTAAATTTTAAAAATATCTGTCAAAGCTGTCACGTTGAAAATTGCGTAAATTATGGCGTTGTCGTTCAATCTTATGCAAAATTTTAATTTTTTTTAATAGTAATCTAAAAAAAAATTGGAGTTATATAAAGTAAGATCGTTAATTTGACTATTGAAAAATGTTGATAGGTAGTACCAAAGTTACGGCCGTTCTACGGTGAGTAGCGCAAATTACAATTTTTATCGATTTACCATTTACATACCAAGGCAGTGGCGTAGATAGGGGGGGGGGTATTAAGGGGATCAATCCCCCCCATGAGCCTACAAAAATTATAGTAGAATTGAATAAAAGTCTCGTATCTACGTATTTAAGTATACATGAAATTTACTAAGCACAAGCACCTCTTTTGATATTATGTATGTGCAATTATATAAAAATCATCTAGATAGGTTTTCGTAACGGCTGTGCATTTACCGCGCATCCAATAGGCCGACCAATCAGGAGCCACGAAATGATCGCTTCGCTATAATTATGGACAGATTGAGCACATGTAAAGTAAATATCTACTCATAATTTTAACATAAAAGTAAATCAAGAAATTGAATCGTTTTTCTAATTTTGGGTAGAGTAACTAGTAGTTTTGAGCATATTTCATTCAATGGTTAATTAGTAGTTTAATCGGTCACTATGAGCAAAAAAAGGTGTTTAAAAAAGTTCAAATGGCTCTAATGGAAAATTTCCATTTCGAAAGGAAGAAGTCCACCAAAATATCCTCGCATTTCTTCTCTTCCTAAATTGTATACTGTACCTACTATTAAAAAAAAACTGCTCGAGCTTTTGTTTAATAGTTTAGTATTATATCTAAAGCACGGGCAGTTTCGTTCAAGAGTATAGGTAGTATAAAATTTAGAAAGAGGAGAAGTGCGAGGAGGTTTTGGTTGACTTCTCCCTTCGTAAATAAAATTTTACATTTCACATACGTTTTTTGGTCCTAGTGACTTAGTGATTAAATTCCTGTTTACATTCGAGGACCGTGACTTCTGCTCATAGAAGATTTTCAATAAATATTTATTATTTCTAATATTTTTTGAGGTAGAGTAGGTATCAAAATATAAATAACTCTCGGATTTGATTGTCAATTTAATTACCTCATAATATTTTGAAGTAAATATAAATTATTGAGTTAGTGAAAGTGTTCTTGTGATGGCGTTCAATCCATTTCTGGACTTATACATCATGGATCTTGGAGAAAGATTTACTAATCAAGAGAAATATGTCTAGTCAACAAGTGCTTTTTTTGTTCAACTTTTTTCATCAGTCTCTGAAGAAATATGAACAAGGTGTCATTCGATTCGGAAGAGCATGTAGATATTTTTTGAAAAAAGGAAAAGTTCCGTTTCAAAGAAAATTGTAAAAAGCTATAATCAATTTATACTGAAAGAAAAAATTATCTCAAAAACTAATTGATATTTTTGATATACAAAAAGAGAGAGGATTTTATCTAAAAGAAAGTCTCCCGGAACTGTAGGATTAATATTTATAACTTTCTCAGAGGGTACAATATCACGGCCGAAAACGTGTAATCTGGCTTGCGAAGTAACGGCCCATTAGGGAAAAACTTTAACAATAAACATTATTTAACTGAGTGTATTAAATATTATATTAAGGAAATTTCAGGTTCTTACTGGATAGGAAAATGAACAATAATCCAGCCGCAAAACATTTTTATCGCGATTTTTCAATCAGTCATGCAATAGTTTTTTTCTGCTTTAACAAAAACATTGCAAGTGTGATAACTGTTGAACTATAGATCTGATATTTTTTTTCTCTCTTGGAGCTAGTTTCGAAAGACTGAGGAATAGATCCGCGTCAACAAAAATGTAAAAATTAAAATTATTATTTTTTTACTAACAATTTACTTAGTTGCAAAATTGAATACTTTAATTACTCATAACTTTTTTTTCTTGATTCTCTTATAAACAACGCATTCGTTCATAACAATTTTTTAAACAATAGGAAATGATTATTGAAAAAACCATTTCCTTGTAACTTCCGATAATAGAAAACGGATCATTAAAATCATAGAAATAATTTCATTTTGTTGTTGCAAAACTACGTAAATTGTTAATAAACAACTGAAAAATTAAATTTTTTTTATTTTTTCAACGGGGATTTACTCTGAAGCCTTATAATAATAGCTCCAAGAATGAAAAAAAATCTCAGATCTATAGTGAACAGTTATCACACCCACTATTTTCATGTTCAAGTACTAAAAAATTGTTAATTAACTATTGCATAACTATTTGAAAAATCGCTATTATCCCCAGATTACTGCTCATTCACCGATTTAGTAACTGAATTTTTTTATTCCTTAATTTTCATATTTATTATGGTCAAATAATGTTTATTGTTGAAGTGTCCTTAATGCTCGTGACTTGCCCAAACCAAATAGGTAACCTGTTTTCAGTCTTTCTTTGGGAAATTTCCTCTTCTTTTCGAAACTTTCTTCAGATTTCAAAAATCTCAATTGATTTTTGACATATTGACAAAAAACCAAACCCCCCTTTTTCAGGATATTGTTTATAACTTTCACAATTTTCGAGAGCGTTGACTAGACTAAATGTATTAGAAAGATTTTCGGTGTTTTTCAAGCATGATTTATACGAAATTGACAAAGCAGCTGATAAATTCATCAAAACTGACGAGCTTTATCAAAAATTTCTTACTTCCACACCTGTTGTTCTCGTTAGTTGAAAGTGTGGAAGAAATATTTAATTCGTAGAGGCGATGTTAAGCCTAAAAATTTTGCTGGATGATTGCCTAGAATTTTTTTTTCGAATATCAGGTTGCTCAGAATATTAGCTAGGCTGCAGGTCTCGACGTTTGAAGCGAATAAAAACAATTCAAAGGAGCACGATAAAATAATGGACTTGTAATGACCTTCTGCATATAAAATTCATTGCAAAATTAAAATCTCATGTTTTTGTCCATTTTTTGTTATTGAAAGGTTTGGCTGCTCTGGCATTCATCGTGACAATGGAATCACAGCTGACGAAGTCTAAATGGATTGTCAAAACGCCGAAAACTAGATTTTCTGCTCTGATTTTCCCAAGAATATTTTCACTGATGTATATATTCCTATTAAATATAATTAAATTTTCACTGACTTTTTAATTAATTTTTTTTCCAATTCAAATAATTTGATTTTTAGCAATTTAATTTTACTTTTTTGCTCATTTTGTACTACCTACATGTAAGATTTTTTTTAACAAGAAAAATAGAACGTTAGATGAAAAACTCATGAAATTTTGCACCAAGTCATATCCCCCCCCATCGCAAAAAGCTATCTACGCCACTGTACCAAGGTATATATTTTTCGGCATTTCCAATCACTGTAACTTCTGACTTCTGTACATAAGGTCTTTGGATGTACAAGGTTCTATAAGATCGTAAATTGAAGGATTTGGTCTCGGATATTTATGGGATTGATTTGGATTTGGTTCAATTATTTAGGCAACGTAACCAAGAGACAATATGGTAATTTTTTTTAACTTTTCGCCTTATTATTTTTCCTTATTTTTAGGTGCAAGGCCGCATAAAAACGTTTTCGGAAGTTTCACAAAACCATGTTCGATGTAAAATATTCCGAGTATCTAAATCTATGCTTAGTTTCGCAGAAGACTCGAAGGAGAAAAGAACAAATGTAAAAAACCGTAAAATACTCCTCGAAATGCCAAAAAAATTCCTTCAAGTGAGTCAAATCAAAACAAATCGATTGCAATTGTACTTTTCACGTGAAATAATTTTTTTATTATTCTTGAAATTTGTATTGAATGATCATTTTTCATGCTTCAAATACTAGTGGCTAATCTAGTTTGCCATTTCAAATGTATTTTAAAATTCAAAATTTTAAATCTTAATTTTGTCTCCACCTACATAACCAATTCAAAAATTATTTTATTCTATATAAAAAAATTTAAGTACACCATTTTGTTGTTTGACTGAATTATGGATAATAATACAGTTTACTTTTTAAAGAGAGGAGGTGCAATTTTTTTAAGCTACAAATACATCCTTAGACTCATGGCCCCCTCCAAAACGATTGCCTGGATCCGTCGTTAGTTTTATTCCATTTGATGGTTACTACAGCAATTTAAATTTAATTTCAAGAAAGTAGATATGAATGAATATACCAAAATATTATATCACTCTGGTAGGTAGCTTTTCTAAAATTAGAAATATATTAATCTTGAAGGTCTAGACATTATGGATGGGATTCATAATGTCTTTTGAATTATTGAAAACCTTATAAAAATAGAATAAATATTGACGAATTTAAATATTTTTCATTTATATTGTTCATAAAATATCTGATATATAGTTCTATCGAAATAAACTTAAGTTTAATGGTCACATGAGTGGTAAAACCAGTTGTATTATATGTTTTGATAGAATATTGAAAAAAAAAGATTATTTGAATATCTTTAGTGATTTATGTTTATTGCTCCTTACAATAATTAACAGATTATGCAAAATACATTCTCATCTCTTGAATATATTATTTGCAGAAAATAATTTTAGATTGAATGATTATATGATATATTAGGTATATGTCTGAAAGCATAGGAATTTCTCTAGAAAAAAAAACTCAAGCAAAAAACATAGCCGAAAAATTTTTAATATTCAAACATCATAAGCTATTTCTGTTCGAATTTTGTTTTTATTTACTTCACGAAAACATCATCAATATTTTTATGGGATTCCTGATGAGAAAGCAGAAGTATTTTAATCGATATTAGTTTTTGTTTTTCATTTTTACTTGTTTAAGATTTTTCAAAATAATGGAATTTCAGGATTTCTATAATAACAGAATCAGTTCGAAAATTAGAAAGTAGATGAAAAATTTCTATTTCACTATGATGGCAATTGATTGAACAATATTTTTGTGAAATGGATCAATGAAAATATTTTATATTTGCGAAAAAGCTAATTTCTGTAAATTTCTCCTATATATTATGAGTATTTCTGCTTATAAATAATAAACTAAATATATGTATATCTATATATATATATATATATATATATATTATATATATATATATATATATATATATATATATATATATATATATATTATATATAAATATATATATATATATTATATATTATATTATGATATATATATGATTTAATATATATATAATTATATATATATATATATATATATATACAAAAATTATAATTAAATACATTCTATCGAATTTCAGTGAATTTGAATTGTGAATCTTCTATGGACCGTAAAAAGTGGTTAGCGTATATTCAAAAAATGTTGAAAACGTATCCTACCTTATTCAAAAATATCTCCTGAACGAGTCTCTATTATATCTCGCCTCTTCGGAAACAATTTCCGCACACTTTTTTTCAACTGTGCTATATGCAACCTTTCTCTCAAATTTTCTTCTTCCATACTTGACATGGGCGCTTTTGCCAAAGACACACTTTTCAAAATCACTGGATTTTCCGGGGTTACCTTAGGCGCAAAGATTTTCCGACTGGGCACATTCGACAAATGCATTGGATCGACATTTTCAACCGACAAATCAGACGGTCTATTTTTAGATAGGTCGGTTTTCACTTCGAGATTTTCCGAAGAATGCATTTCACTTTCAGTTTCGGCACTTTCGGAAACGAGATTATCTTTAGACATTCCGTACTATCACAAATTCATAATAGCGAAATTGAAAAGAAAACACTACTCAGCAAGTAGGCTATGACAAAAAAAAAGAAAATCGAAAGTGACAGGACGAAATACGCGTGCGTAATAAACGGTATATCTTAGATACTTATGACGCTAAATCGGATCCACTTTAGGATCAGTTCATCTACACTTCATCAACGGAGGACTGGCTTCAAGATTCAGTTAAGTTGGTCCACGGCATCAGCCACTCACCTGTTTTATGGGGTGGGATTGTGACACAGCGTTTGATCAAATCATTCTACGTGTCCATGAGTTACTAGATTATGTATTTCGAATGTGTTGATTTCTACTTCGTGATTCATTTTGTGTTTTAACGTCATTTCGAAAATGTTTGGATTCTCAAACAGGTAATATTCGGAAACTATAACCGTCTAGATTCTATTGTAGAAATATTCGATTGAATATTTGTATAATGTATACGTTCGTCATATTTTCAATAGATAATATATGCAAACAATTATTGTGAATCTTATCAAACTATCAATATTAGAAAGCCAATTTTAAGAACATCGTGCAAGTATAGTTAAAAGACAAATACTACAGTTTAATAGAAACCCGATAATAATCAATCTTTTATTAAAATTCATGTATAATAAATTTTTTTCAATATCAATTTCTATGTTTACAATACTGTCTGATATTGCCTGAAGAGAATACAAATAATGGATCGAAAATAATGTTATAAAATTCATATATTTTGTAAGGAAGTAAATCACAATTATAAGTTTTGGATGCATTTTCTTCCATGCAGTAAGTTATTTACGATCTTGTTATCTTTTGATGAGGAGGAAATACGTTTTAATAATTTAAACTATTTTTTAAACTTCAATAATTTCTCCGTTAGAGAGCTTCCCCGACTCCACACTTTTTTTTTCAGCCTATTTTCATATCGTGGATATCATGATGAAATAGAACATTTAAGCTCTTCTTAGTTGTTTGTTAAAACTTCGATACTTGAACTACAATATTAAATTATAAAGTCTGAGTTTCAGAAAAAAAAATTGAGAAAATTATCAACAAGAAAATCAAGCTGGCTGAGAGTTTGTTTGACAAAAATCGGACTGAAATAGAGCAACGATAGTCGGAGCTTTGTCACATGAGTTTATGTACAATAAGGCAAATGTAAAGAAATAAAAAACATACTATTATATAACACTACACCAAACTTTGCATCACTTACGATTAGTTGAGATCATCAGGAATCGAAAAAAAGGGCGCAGTCAACATATGATGCCAACTTGATGGTATATTTTAAGAACAAATTATTTCAATGAGAGCGATACTGCTGTGAAGAATAAGTGTTGTTTTATGTTATAAAATTAATCCGAAATTCAAAAAATTCAAAAACTATTTCGTAATAATAGATTCAGTTATTCCAAAAATACAAACTTTATTATTCAATTTTCTTTCGGATTAAAACTATTGACAATGTTATTTGAATATTCAATAGAATAATTTCATTCTAACACATGAAGCCATTAGGTAGTATGTAAATAGACCAATTTGTTTTATTTATATTTTATATAACTTAAACAATTTGTTTTTGAAAGGCTATAAATTTATTTTATTATAATATGCATAAGCGTATCTTATCGTTCTTAAAGTTTAATAATGAAATCTCAACATAATAGTTTTTTTATTCACAAGAAGTAAATGTAATAACAAGAAAAGGTTCATCCATATAATTATATCCATGTGATATGTGAAAATTAACACCACAAAAGAATTATTCGGATTTTTGTGATTTTAGAGTATGATTTAATCATTCCTATTAACTTCAATTAAAATCTAATAATTTCCAGTAGAAAACTCATTTTTACTCCAGTCAAATTTTAAATTAAATCAAGGGATTAAAATAGCACTCTCCAAGTTTCAATTGACAATTTCGGAAATGATATGTCAGAACTTTTAATAATACGTAAATTAACTGAGACTAAATTCTCGCACATCACTTGGTGAAACATCATAAAGAATAAAGTATAAACTTTAAAATAAAAACACTTGGCTTATGTTTCACAATATAAAAAATATTTAGATACTGTATTTAGCAGTAACGAAAAGTCGACATGTTTCGAGTTATGAACTCATTATCAAGACTGACTACAGGAGAGTATTACATCCTAATTTATAAAAAAGACAAAAGCAAAGGTGATACCGGAAAATCAATTTGTTCGTTTACAAGGGGAACATTATGGGCGGAACTTATTTCGAGAATTTCAAGAAGGTCAAGGCGTTTTCCTTTGTTACCTGAATGTAACAATTTGGTTTTGTTGAAATCCAGGAAGTAATTGAATTTTATACAATGCTCAGAGAAGCCAGTGGTATTTTTGTTTTGTAAAATTGACTTTTTATGTTCTTCAACACGAATATTTATATTCCTTCCTGTCTGTCCAATATAGAAGGCAGGACATTCGTCGCAAAATATTTTGTAAATACCACTGTTAGAAAACAGTGGTATTTACAAAAAATTTTGCGACGAATGTCCTACTTTCTATATTGACCAAACAGGAGAGAATGTAAACATTTGTGCTAAAGAACATAAAAAGTCAATTTTACAAAACAAAAATACCACTGGTTTCTCTGAACATTGTATAAAATTCAATCACTTCCTGGATTTCAACAAAACCAAATTGTTACATTCAGGTAACAAAGGAAAACGCCTTGACCTTCTTGAAATTCTCGAAATAAGTTCCGCCCATAATAGTTGATTACCCCTTGTAAACGAACAAATTGATTTTCAGGTATCTCCTTTGCTTTTGTCTGTTTTATAAAATACGATGTAATACTCTCCTGTAGTCAGTCTTGATAATGAGTTCATAACTCGAAACATGTCGACTTTTCGTTACTACTAAATACAGTATCTAAATATTTTTCATATTGTGAAACATAAGCCAAGTGTTTTTATTTTAAAGTTTATACTTTATTCAATACGTAAATTATCAAAGTGATTTCAAACTCTATAATTATTATCAACAGATAGATATTTCATCTATATAATCACATGTATCTCCAGTATTGAGTGAAATTACTTAGAAAGTAGTATATTTTATTTCACTGATGCCATTATAAAATATGTTGTCTATGAAAACAATATCTTCATCTCATCTGTACTTGGACAAGAGGTCTAAAATGGATAATATTCATGAAAACTCTTGTAAATAATTTCATCATTTTTAGGGTTACGTACCCAAAGGGTAAACACGGGAACCTATAACTAAAACTTCGCTGCCTGTCCGTCCGTCTGTCCGTCCGTTTGTCAGTCACCATGCTGTATCTCAAGAACCGCGATAGCTAGACAGTTGAAATTTTCTGTTACCGCTATAACAACAAGTACTAAAAACAAAATAAAATAAATATTTAAGGGTGGCTTCCATACAACGAACGCATTTTTTTTTGCCTTATTTGCTCTATATAAATAATGGCAACAGGTAGGAACTTGAAATATTCACTTTAATAATAAATAATAAAATTAAAATATAATAAATATTTAAGGGGGGCATAGTCAATGGTACGGAATCCTTCTTGCGCTAGTCCGACTCGCACTTGGCTGATTTTTGGAATTTACCTATAACTTGCATACATATAGTACATAAAAACTTGTCTAAAGACTGCAATAATTTTCCCACTTCATGAAGGAGGAGACAGATCTAACACTTCCTATTACAGACCCATAGCGCTCCTATCTGTTTTATCCAAGATAATAGAGAAATTAATGAAAATCCGCCTTCTGACTTTCCTCTCAAACCATAAAATTCTCTCGTCACATTAATTTGGGTTTCAACCCATAAAAAAATACTACTGATGCTATGTTTTCTATGTTGAGCAATATCTATTTATCCCTCAATAACTACACAGCTACGGTTTTCTGCGATTATGCTAAAGCATTTGACTGCGTTAGTCACAAAATTTTATTACGGAAACTGGAGTTTTATGGCGTCCGAGGTATTCCACTACACTGGTTCGAGTCTTATCTTGGAAGTAGAAAACAATTTGTAAGGACGAAAAAACTCCAATTCTGCTTGTAAATCTATCACTAGCGGTGTCCCCCAAGGTTCTGTTTTAGGTCCTGTCCTCTTCTTGTTATTTATGAATGATATTACGTATCAGTGGAGAAATTACGCTTTTTGCGGATGATACGAGTATTACTTGGAGCAATCCTAATTCTGCGACGCTGCACTCTGAAATGACAATTGATCTTGGATTGATCAAGTCCTGGTCTGATGCAAATTTACTTTGCTTCAACGTAGATAAAACCGTCGCCTTGTTTTATAGAGATAACTCCCAGGATCTATTCCTGCAAAACCATGCCATTAAAATAGTCGATTCTGTCAGATTTTTAGGCCTCTTTATCGACAAAAATCTCAAATTTTCACAGCATGTGCATGTCTTAGCTAAAAAAATTGTCATCGACTTGTTTCGCCATTAAATCCATCTCAAGTGAATTAGATACGGCATCAACAAGAATTGCCTATTTTGCATTGTTCGAATCTCATCTTCGTTATGGTCTTCCCTTTTGGGGTTCATGTAATTCTTCACAACTTGACACCATTCTCAAATTTCAGAAGAGAGCAAGAATTAACAAAAAAGTCCATCATTTACAATGCTAAGAAAATTTACAATCACCTTCCAGAGGAATTAAAATCTATAACTTCCTTGACTAATTTTCGGAAACGAACAAAATCTCATTTTCTTGATAGACCTTATTACTCTATAGAGTACTACTTTTCTGAACACTGATTGATAGATATGACCAAATTGAGTAGCACAGGCATCAGCTTCGATTGAGGAAGATTTATTGTAAAGTTTGTATATATATTTTTTATGGAAATTTGGTGGATTTTTATTTTTAGGTATTACATTGTTTAGTTTGTATATTTTTTGATTGATGTGTGTTTATTTTTATGTTTCACATTATTTAGTTACAATTTTTTTTCGCTTTGTCAATAAAATGTTTTATTTTAAGTAAATAAAGCATATTTGATTTGATTTAAAATTAGTACTAATTCATATACAATGGAATTGGGTACCCACCATTCATTCATACATAGATTGGCATCGTTGAAAAAGAAATCAGTATACTTAAATTGATATCTTGGTATGAAGCGTCCATAATTGATAAATAAATGTTCAAAAAATATGGAAAATTGGTCCTCAAGCATGCGTATCCGAACTTTTAGTTTATTGATGATCAGAAATTTTTTTCAAATAACTTTCACCCGAAATTGAGTCACAGAATTTGCAATAGGTTGAATAAATACAATATAGGAACAATTAGTACGAATGAAAGAAATTTGGGTTCCTTATTGGTCAATAATAAGGACAGTTTTTGAAAAATCTGATGTAAATAAATTAAAATGTATTGATTTTGGATACATTTTATATTGATCAATCGGGTCGAAACATCGGAACCAGATTGGATAGAAATAAAAGATCAATCATCTAAATTAAGAAACCCATTGAAATTTAGAAACATTGCATAAACATAAACATTTAATAAATTTAAATAATCCAGAGACATTGCGTTTATCGAAGAAGGGAGAGAATATGGACTTTGCGGCCCGCCTGGCTTTTGAAAGTGTCCCACCAGTTGTTGCTCCAAATTCTATTTACCTATCAACTATTTAAATTTCGGAGGGAATAATAGCCGCAGTTTTTTTCTTAACGTCAAGAAATAATGCTGTTTTTATATCAAAATGATAAAAATTATCATAAAATGCAAAATAACAAGCAAAATAACACCACCATTTGTTAGCTTTTCTATGCGACATAATTGAGAAACTCACAGCCTTAATCGAAGATTGCAAGGAGAAAACAAAATAATTTCACAAATGGCAAATACATTATTTGCTTCAGAAGAAAAACTAAGTATGTATTACGAAAAAATTCAAAACAAAGTATCTCAAAATTTTTGAACCCTCACAAGTGTTACACACGACGGTACTGATATTTTCGAAGGAAACTATTTAATAATTTCAAATTATATATCTGCACTATCAGAAGAATTTAAAAGGGAATCTACTGCTTGTAGAAAATACATGGTACATAGAGCCAATAAATATTTCACAATTGGCTTCAGTTTTGGATTGTAATTATGCAGACTTGTTTGACGAGTTCATAAAAATGAAAAATGATACAAGCTATTTTTAAAAAGACGAGAGAGAAGAAAGAGTATGCTGAATTTTGGACAACAGTGCTGCAACAAATAATGACTGATATAATGTGCTCAAATTCTGCTTACGTTGTTATGCATCGACATATTTTTGTGAATCATCTTATTCCAAAATGAAATAGGTATGCAAAGAACGTATATAGAAACCGACTTACGGATTCTCGATGACGTTAAAATGTTCCCAATATCATGGTTCTCACTATAATATGATAAATAAATAATTAAACGCAATAGCTTTTTTATAAACACCTAAATAACAGATGTGATTTGTGTAGGTAGCGGCCCGCGAGACAACTAAAATCTGAAAGTGGCCCAAGAAAAAAAAAGTTGGATTATGGCTGCTCTAGAGATTACGTCGTCTAGTTTCAGGAAGAAAATCACTCATCACTAATGACCAAATATATCTCAAGATACCTACACTCATTATATCAGTAATATAAAAACATAGATTGTTGCATTTTCAAAATAGCTAAGAAACTCTCAATAGTTGATTAGCTGTAAACATATATATTTCCGTCGAATTCCGTCGCGAGAATACATATTTCCTGACATGAAATGTCTACTTTGCAACTGCGGCGTATTTCTTGATAATTTTTCTAATTATTGAAGAATTTTTCTTGTTCACTTTATATAGTATATTAAATCGACCATGATCAACTTGTATATTTTTCACGATTTGTGTTTGTATATCAATTTTAGTAGAATCAAGCCAAGTGTTTCAGTTCAGTTGATTTATAATTTTGGACAAGATCTGTCATCTATTTTTCCACGTACAGATGATTAAAGTAATATCATATTATGCTTTCCGTTATTTTTTATGGTTAATAAAACATCCTGAATCAGCATCTGAATGGAGCAAAAATACATTAATGGAATGGTGAATACCACCTGAATCATCGGAAAGTATATATCAATGGAAGAGTGGACGTTTTACGCTGTAACCGGATACTATGATGTCAAAATTTCTCCGGAAGACATGATTCGGTAAAATGTGATTAATTTAACATGTACAAAACATCTTGATACGTTGTAGTGGGTATTCATTCAACGTAGGTAGACATCCTTTCTCTGTAACCTTACAAGTGGAGTATGATTAATGTGACCAGACATGTTTTTCTTCAAAGCAGGACAATTTTCGGAATAATAAAAGCATGTTCAGGGGGGAGGCGGAAGATAGTGAGGTGAGAGGAGACAAAATAAACGTCAAAGAAATTATTTTCAATAACAGAAAAATCAAGATCTATTTGACACGAGACGTTGCTTTTGAAAATTTAAGAAATAGTAGAACTACGTGTTTGTTGGGCTTTTAAACTTCGTGCTTTTTCCACAAACATCATTATTACCAAGCTTTGAAAACCTGCTAACTAAATTGGGTGCGATCAGCAAAGTTAGACCT
>JARQZK010003285.1:0-2500 GCA_030704885.1 Cynegetis impunctata
TCAAAACTACAGAAACAAAATGGTAGGAGTTACACAAGAGAACGCAGAATAGAACCAAGAAGTGATCTTCTTTCAATAATTTACCACAGTCAATATGCAACACAGGGGAGCGGCCTAACCAAAATGAAAAACATCAATTCAAAAACATGATCGAAAAATTTTGAAAAATCTTATAATATCGAAAAACACAAGAAAACGAAAAACAACCGATATGCACCCAGAAAACAATTTTCTTTTCATTTAAAAAGCAAAATTTGTTAAAAATTAAATTTTGAAAAATATAACAAATTCACATCAAAAACTACTTATGGTCGAGAAAAATAACTCTGCTCTAACTTTGTGGAGTAATTGTACATAATGCTAAGGTTGTTAAGATCAGTTTTTTATTTATGCTATTCTGCTCATTATTATTAATATGAAACATTTCTTTAAAAACTCTTTTGTGATAGTTATTTTCAGTGCAGAGAATTTTCACATAATTCATAGTTCATAATGTGATTGCTGCTGACCTCGTGCTCAGCTGGGGCACACGAACTGTTTTCTATTACTGTCACTCTTGTGAGACTCAATGCGCCCAGATAAGTTCCTCGATGTCTGTCCGATATATTATCCAGTACATGACTGACACGGTATGCTGTAAACTATATTGGTTTTTCCTAAAATCAAAGAATTTTTACTAATACTAAAACTGAATTCAAAATAACCTCAAGTTAGTGAGTATTTTCAGCCAGTTTTGTAAACGCTATGTAAAATAAAGATTTCCGAAAGCTCGACCATATGACAAAGACTATTCTTTAATCTAGCCCAATTATTCTGACTGCATTCTCAAAATTTTACATATATTTTTTCCTCATCTAGTCATTCAAGACTATACTTCAATATATATATATATATATATATATATATATATATATATATATATATATATATATATATATATATATATATATATATATATATATATATATATATATATATTAAACTGTTTGATAATTATTAGCAATAACAGGCCACGAATGTCGTGGCGAAACATTAACTTTTTAATAAAATCGAGTTTCTCTTGAGATTCACCAAGCCTGTTATTGCTAATAATAATTATCAAAAAGTTAAAAATTGTTCACAGGCAACAACAATTCAAATGAATAATTATATATATATATATATATATATATATATATATATATATATATATATATATATATATATATATATATATATATATATATATATATATATATATATTATTTATATATATATATATATATATATATATATATATATATATATATATTATATATATATATTATATATATATATATAAGTATAAGTATAAGTATACGTAAATTTATTTTCGGGATGTGATATTTGAGGGTCAGGCCTCGGAAGACCAGCGATAAGGTGTACCGCCTTGTACCGTTTGTAAACCGAGGATTGTGGGTTCGAGTCCCACCTTGCTCTTGGGTGTTGTATATATCCGGAATTGAGTGTTTCAATATATGTAATTAAACTTTTGGGTAATGTACATCATTTACAAGCCCATTGGTCGTTCGGAACGGGCGTTAAGCAGTAGGTCCCTCGAAAAAATATTTGCGAGTCTGAATATTTTTTCTAGTTGCCTCAATTTTGATATAGAATTTTCATGGTTCTTCCAAACATTCAAGCTTTTTGTATCTCCTCAGTCCTTTCATATTGGTTCAAAGGGTTAAGAATTTGTATATAAAGGTAACAAAAATTAGGGGAAAATACGATTTTAGTGACGGAGTTCTGCTGCTCACGAGTTTTTTAAGAATAGCTGTGAAACCTCTACATTACTAGTTCTTCTATTATTTTACTTATTGTTCTACCGCTCTAATAACTTTTAAATTAGGGTCAAAACTTCGAATGTTTGACATGAAATTTTTGAGAAATAATTTATTTTTTTACATAAAACTGATTTCATTCAGCGACCATTTTCTTCATCGCAGTAAGTGAGGAAAGAGAAATCCATATTAAAAATTTTTCATCAATTTATTTCGGGCTTTATTAAGTTCATAACTTAGGATTCACAATTCGAGGAGGAATTGCAGACGTTGAATTCAATATTCCAATTTATAGAATCGCCGTCTCCGCTCAGAAATGTGGCAGCTGGAATATTTTAATTTCCGATATCCGTGACAATTTTCCTCAGAGATAATTGAATAACTCGTGATTTCAGAACAGAAAAATATCCTTGGCGGAAAGGAAACAAAAAATTACGAATAGAAATATCTGACTTATCCACAATGAATATCAATAGGTATAGGAAATATAACAAGATAATATAACAATCGAATCATGAAAAACATATTTGTTGACCATAGACAATTTCATATATCACATAGAGTGAACAAGGAAAATTCTTCATAATTATTTAAAAATTATCAAACAACCCAACGGTGAATTATAGAAAACGTCAAGTCAACCCGAATAAAAATCTGCATAGAGCTGTTTCAATCTCATCAGATCTCTTCAGTGCAGCTTA
>JARQZK010003285.1:7500-18858 GCA_030704885.1 Cynegetis impunctata
TAACGGGGATCTATTCTGAGGTCTTTCGAAACTAGCTCCAAGAAAGGAAAAAATATCAGATTTATAGTTTAACAGTTAACACACTTGCAATGTTCTTGTTCAAGTTGCAAAAAGCTATTGCATAACTAATGCGCGAAAAATAGCGATAAAAATTTGTTGTCGCTGGATTATTGTTCATTTACCTATCCAGTTAGAACCCGAAATTTTTCATTCCTTAATTTTCATATTTAATATAGTTAAATAATGTTTATCGTTGAAATGTCCCAAATAGGCGTGACTTTCGCAAGCCAGATTACCTGTTTTCGGCCGTATTTTTACCCCTCTGAGAAAATTATAAATATTTATCCTACAGTTCCGGGAGTTAAAAATTTCTTATAGGAAATTTCCTCCTCTTTTTGTATCTTTATTTAGATATCAAAATATCTATTGGTTTTGAGATATTTGAGAAAACAAACTTTTCTTTTTCTTTCAGTAAATTGTATTTTTTTTATATTTTAATTGAACTTTTCCCGAACGGAACTTAATATTTTTCAAAAACTATCTACATGCTATTTGCTCATATTCTTCCGAGACTGATGAAAAAAGTTGAACACAAAAGCACTTGTATACTAGACTATATTCTCATGATTAGTAAATCTTTCTCCAAGATTCATGATTAGAAGACAATTTTTATTAACTTCAAAATATTATGGAGTAATTAAATTGACAATGAAATCCAAAATTCAGTCCTATTTTTCAAAGAGTTCATATTTCGTTACCTACTCTACAACGGATTATATTCGAGGAGTCACGCTCCTCGAATATAAATAGGAATTTAATCGGTCACTAGAACCAAAAACCTTATTTGAAAGAGCTCAAATGGCTGAAATGGAAAAATTTTTGTACGAAGGAAGAAGTCAACCAGAACCTCATCGCACTTGTTCTCTTTCTAAATTTTATACTACCTATACTATTGAACAAAACTGCTCTAGATATAATACTACACCATTAAACAAAAGCTCGAGCACTTTTGTTTAATAGTAAGTATAGTATACAATTTAGAAAGAGAAATGCGTGGAGAATTTGGTTGACTTCTTCCTTTCGAAATGAAAATTACCTCATCGCACTTGTTCTCTTTCTAAATTTTATACTACCTATACTATTGAACAAAACTGCTCTAGATATAATACTACACCATTAAACAAAAGCTCGAGCACTTTTGTTAAATAGTAAGTATAGTATACAATTTAGAAAGAGAAGTGCGTGGAGATTTTGGTTGACTTCTTCCTTTCGAAATGAAAATTTTCCATTAGAGCCATTTGAACTTTTTATCACTTTTTTGCTCATAGTGACCGATCAAACATACTAATTCAACATTGAATAAAATATGCTCAAAACTACCAGTTACTTTATAATGTTAAAATTATGTCTATTCCTGATTGGTCGGCCTGTTCGAAGCGCGGAAATTATACAATACTCAATTGCACAGCCGTCACAAAAACATATCTAGGTGATATTTTTATAATTGCACATACATAATAGCAGAAAAGGTGCCATTGCTTAGTGAATTTCATGTAAAGCACTTAATATAGATACGAAGACTTTTATTCAGATCTATTATAATTATCGTAGGCTCATGGGGGGGGATTGATCCCCTTGATCCCCCCCTATCTACGCCACTGAGATGCAGTTATAATTAAAGAGCCTAGCCGGTAAAACCTATTGAAAATATGTTGAAATACAAAAAATTATATTTTTCATAAATATCCATACAATTCTAAGTCATTAAAATATTTGAGTGTGTATGCAATTCTTTGATAATAATGGAACACATTAGAATAATTAGCACGCACTGCCGAGGAATCGAAAGTTATTTATTTTCAAACTTATGAATATATGATGATGAGAATGTTGAGCAGTGTTTTTTCTAAATTAATTCTACCTAATAACCAATAAAATTAGCAGAAACAAAACTGCTTCTACTACATTGTCAGAAAGCAAGCAATATAATATATGGATGATACTTAATTAATATCAATCAGAAGAAGTGTTGCTAGTTCAATTCTAAATCACGAAAAATTCAGTATGAATATCTGAACTGATACAAAATATAAGAACCAAGAGAAATATACAATATTTATTTGGATTATACTGCATTAAATTTCGGTTATTCTTCCAAATATAACACTTAAATCGTTTTCGTCGAGAATGCCAAATACGAATGGATGATTCACTTTGAACACCTCTCCATCTGGTTCGTGCGGTTCGTGATTCCCTGGAAACAAATTATCATATAACAAAAAAATTTCGAGTCAATTTATAGAAAAAATTTCTTGAACAAATATTATAGAAGGGTCACATAAACCGATGGGATCAATTTTTGTTGAAGGTATATAAATTTTCGTAAGTAATATCATAAGGGCATCTAATTTTTCCGAAAAAAAATCGAAAAAACACGTTGATAAGTAATATTTTAACAAGAATTAGTGCTGGTGGCAACAAGAATCTGAGTCGAAGCACGAATGCTTTTTGTTAAAAAATATTATTCCGCATTGTGTTTTTTCGATTTTTTTCACAGGAAAAATTAGATGCCCGAATGGTATTTGACAAGACTATTTCATAAGTAACAGCTATCAAGTTTTGCCGCGGATAAACTCGAAAAAAATGCTGACATAGAGTTTTTAAAACAGTAAAAACACAAGAGCTTTTTTTTTATCGGATAAATTTCTCTTTTTAACGAAACAGTTTTGTCAATCACAAATTTCAGGAGAAAAACTGATATGATAAAATCGCGACACCGAAGATGGAGCGATTTTATCTAATGACAGTTTTTTGAGTGAATTTACTGATTGGCAAAACTTTGAGTTGAAGAGAAATTTATCTGACAGAAGGAATGCTCGAGTGTTTTTTGGCAAGATAAATTAACGACAGAATATATGCTCAGTCGAAACTTCATCGAAACGACTCATCTCTAAGGTTTTTATATCAACAAAGTTAAATAATCACCACTGACTGAATAAATATTAAAGTGACATCCACGGTTACTAGATGTAGTCTAGTTATGAGGAACAGGCGTTTTTATCGTTAAATAGTACATTATATATAGGAGTTAATTCACCATATATAATACCACTAGAGAAGAAATTTTGCTGGCAAAATTTCTCGATTGTAATATGAAAGTTTGTTGCTTAGGCAATATCGCGAATGACATTTGTATCAAAATCACGAGCCGTCAGGCGAGTGATTTTGGAAAAAATGTCATGAGCGAAATTGTCTAAGCAACAAACATGAATGTTACAAGAGAGAAATATTACCTGCTTGAACGAGTAGTATTCGAAATGACTATTTCACGAGAAAATATGTCTAACAGTAATATCGTCACATTTGAGAAAGTCAAGAAAATAACCTATGAATGTGAAAAATGTCAAAATATTATCGATGAAATAATAACTTGCCGGCTTGCATGTTTTATCGCTGTGAAACGAGAGTTGCTATGGAAACTTCCTCACTAAAAATGGAATAGTGAAATAGTCATCTAGAAACCATTTTTAATTCAAATTTGCGCGTTTTTGATTTTTGGAAATCAAGACGGGGGAAATAAGCATAAATAAATGATTCTAAAAAACATGATTCAATTCTGAAATTAAACATATATTCTAGAAAATAAGTAATTAAATTTTACTATGCTATCATTATTCTGCAACAAATTCAATAAATATTCAGTTAGCTGATTCAACATCAATATTGTTCGAAAATAAACCATCCATGACTACGAATTTGGAAATCTTCGCGGTTCTATGTTTAGGTCAGATTAGCATAGATGATTACTAAGCTCAAAAAACTTCCTAAATCGGAGTAAACCTTAGGATGTAGAGGTAACTTTGAATTTGATTCTAGATCTTTCACAATGTGAAACTTACCATTTATAGGCCTATCATGAGAGGCAGATTTTCTTTTGTCAACATCAACGTATGTTTGCTGGGTTATAATAGAAACTTTGGATATTTTGTCAGCAATACCACTCAAATCAGCTGTTGAGAAGAGATTGGAAATGCCCGCCTGACGAAAGAAATATTTTGTTATTGACAGTGCTGAATATTATGAGATATCAGCTCAAACATAGAAACGTGTACATAGCGTCGTTGCTCACTACACCTCTAAATTCATATATACAGGGGAGTCAGTTTTTTGTAGCAGGACTTTACCTTCTTGTGAAAGATATTTCTTTATGACGAAAATCTTATATAAACATATATGCTTATGAGCTTCGTTTCTGATATACAGTGTGCCAAAGTTTTATATTTTTCTGTGTTTTTCTAAGTTTCCTTCTATAATTTTCAAAATAATTGAATGAAATTTGGCACACCTATTTCACTTCCATATCTCAATATTTAGGGCTATCAAGCGTTTTTGATTATCTACAGGGTGATACACTTTTGAGGGTCGTACCCAATTAAACCCTCTCGAACTTTTATGCGTGCCGCCTCTGCTTCCAGAGAAATATCAATTTGAATTCTCGCTTCAATTTGGATACTTTTTTCTCTCCTGTATGTTTTTCGAAAAATGCATGGATGTCGAGATAAATGCCAAAAATCTGAAGAAAGTGCCGATTTTTTTTCGGTTCAATCAAAATAGCGGCGGGCACAGAGCGAGAAAAATTGTGCATTATGCATTTCAAATACCTAGTAACTACTCACCCTAGACACCATATCAAAAATTCAGAACTACCGGACCGTTTGTAACCCTCCTCTATTCACTGGACTAAATTGGGTACTACCCCAAAAGTGTATCACCCTGTAGGTATTCAAAAATGCTTGATAGTCCCAAATATTGAGTTATTGAAGTGTAATATGTTTATCAAATTTCAATTCATCAGTAATTCTTTTAGCTATTAAATGATAAATGTCAAATAAAGTGTGTTCAAGAAATAAAGTTTCATCACACATCAATTCTTTTTGGCATTTATCTCGACATCCATGCAGTTTTCGAAAAACATACAGATAGAAAAAAGTATCCAAATTGAAGGGAGAATTTAAATTGATATTTCTCTGGAAGCAGAGGCGGCACGCATAAAAGTTCGAGAGGGTTGAATTGGGTACGATCTCCGAAAGTGTATCACGCTGTGGGTAATCAAAATATTGCGTTATGGAAGTGAAATAGGTGTGCCAAATTTCATTCAATTATTTCGAAAATTATAGGAGGAAACTTAGAAAAACACAGAAAAATATAAAACTTTGGCACACTGTATATCAGAAACGAAGCTCCTAAGCATATATGTTTATATAAGATTTTCATCATAAAAAAGGTCTTTCACAAGATGTTAAAGTCCTGCTACAAAAAACTGAGTCACCCTATATATATATATATATATATATATATATATATATATATATATATATATATATATATATATATATATATATATATATATATATATATATATACATATTATATATATATATATATATATATATATATATATATATATATATATATATATATATATATATATATAATAAAATAATCTTTTAGAATTGATTTATAATATATCATATATATATATATATATATATATATATATATATATATATGTGTGTTGTGTGGTGTGTATATATATATATATATATATATACACACACACACACACATATATATATATATATATATATATATATATATATATATATATATATATATATATATATATATATATATATATATATATATATATATATATGATATATTATAAATCAATTCTAAAAAATTATTTTTCTTAATAATTCATTCATTCCGATTATCAGTGAAACAATATATAGTTGTGAAAATAATAATCAATTCTCCATTTCAAAGTCTCTGAATTTCAATTTGTTACCCGAGTTGAATCGATCGCCATCGTTGAGCTAATTATTTATTTATTTAGCTTATGACTACATTACGGGTAAGTACAACAAGAATAATAAAATTTCACAAATGATGGTGTCATATTTCTTGAATCCATTGTTGCGCCTGTGATTCTTTCGCTAGGAGATCTAAAGATTTTATGGCGCCTCATGTGTTAGTTCATTGAGCATTACTCAGAGTGCGTTTTATCATTTTTAGGCGTAGCATCCAATTCGACTTGTGTCTGGAGTGTAATGTGCATTTATTTCAGTATTTTATTGATTCACAAAAATCTCTAACGATTTAGATTTAATTGTGTTCAAATATTACATACAAATTTTATTTGAAAATCAGTGGTTCTCACGATACCAACGAGACGAGATTCTCATAAAGTATTGTCTCGTCTCGCTATGAAATAATAAGTCTCGTATCAAGTCTCGTCGTATTATTCATTCTTGTCTCGTCTTGTTTCTCCTACGAGAGTCTCGTAAAAGTATCGAAATCTCGTCATGCATAATCGTAATATTTCAGTGCAATAAGGAATACTTGAATACTTGCTATAATGTAAGAGTCTGAAGAAGAAATTACAATTTTTGAAAGATAATATCATGTATTTAACAGTAATACTTCTGAAAAAAATAAAAACTCAACATTATTTAAAAATCATACAGATGAAATAAGTAGAAAAATCAGAATAAAAAAACAGCTCTCAGCCCTCTTGGTCGCAACTGATTTCGTTTTTCATCCAGTCGTTTAGGCATAACAAATATCGTGCAGATTCACAATTAGGGTGATTATGATGTTTTCTTATAGTTTACCTTTTCTGCACCAGGCTATTTTAACTCGATTTTTCCCTTTAAAATCAATGTTAAAATAAGTATCGAATTTGCTTTTCAGTTACATTATCACTAAAACTAACATGGACTGGTATGTAAATATCCTCATTTTCATTGAAGAACACCGGAATTTGATTCAGCTCCTGAAGCCAAACGCTCGCTTATTTTATTCTTGAATCTGCTCATTTTGGATTAACTTCTAACTTGCCACAATGCCGCAAGCTCGAAAGCTACTATCCACACACCGAACAACGAATAACCAAACTTGGAAAAAATTCTAGCTTTAATATTTAATAATATTTTCATTTACTTCGAACACAATAGGACAACCGAAACATATATATATCGGTTAATTTATTATTAAGATACATCATCCAGAGCAAATGAGTAAACAAAGTAATGACCGTCAACCGATAAAGCCGGAAGCAGCTTTTGAAAGCAATTCTTGATATTATATAATAATTTTTAACAGTTTTCCACCAAAAAAAATTGATGTAGTGAATACAATATCTTCAACGAAAAAATTGTTTTATACTTTTTAGTTAATTCAGTCGGAACAAAGAAATATTCACCTGCGAGACTCGTACGAGACGCCAAATCTCATGCACGAGACTTGAGATGAGACCGATGAACCTCTCGTCTCGACGAGACGATATCATGCGAGACTCTCGAGTAGGAGACTCTCGAGTAGGAGACTCTCGAGTAGGAGACTCTCGAGTAGAAGACTCTCGTACACAACACTATTCAAAATATGACTAGCAAATCATTGCTTTTTCTGAATACGCAACATTAAGAGAAAAATTCAAAGTTAATTTTTGTTTTTTGAATGTAACACATACTCACTTTTTTCAATGTAGGTATAATATCTATAGTAGATGCCACCTGGAATTTCGGTAAGTATAGGGTCATATACTGACTAGTAAATTTGCGAGAGTTCCAAAATTGAGTGGCTTTATCTTCTATGGAGTTCACAGCTTCTCTATCATCTGCTAATACTATAAGCATGTAAACTTTTTCATGTATGAAAGGCAATTTCACCATATTCAATCCTAGAGTGGGATGCCTGGAAACCATAAAATATCCAGTCATCTTCATTGTTTTCACCATAACCGATACATTCTTGGATATGTGAAATTCCATATTTTCTGTAGATATATTTTCGAGGCCATGTAGCCCACTTTCTTCAATGTACATATTATTAAATAAAACTAAATCCGTTTGTGGTGTGAAGAATTTTTCACCAATACAATTCTTTACTTTCTTATTGGTTTTGTTTTCAACCCATGAGTTGATTAGTTTCGTGGTTTCTTCTGTTGCACTGAAATTAACTTTAATAATATCTACATCGAAAAGTGATGCTTTCTTCAAGAATGCAGTATTGAGGTCAAAACTATTCGACACAAATATCCTGTTGGATGAATGTAAATGATGAATATTTTTTAGTTCCTTTATAGTGGATTCGAAATTTTTTGTAATTTGTTCATCTGATGAGTTCCAACCAAACGCTGTTTTGATTTGCAAAGCTGTATCTCCTTTCGAGCCAAAATAAATCAGAGCCATTGAAACTTCAAGTGGAAAAATTCCGAATGCAAAATTTCCTGTTTTCCTATTCATCAGGTCCTATAAAAGATTCACGAGAGTATTAATAACAACTATTTTAATTTATTGATTTGTTAAGATTCGAGAATATTTAAGTTCAAACCTATATTTTCTTTGGTCATTGAAATTCTGAGCTGAAAGAGTGGTTCTTGATAATGCAATGATGTGCATAATGAGAATCTATTCATATTATATATACTCCAGTCATTTGTTTGTATTGATTTTAGATGTTTTATATTGATACTCCTTCGCGAAAATACATATTTATGTGTATAATATCATCAATTATATCTCTTTGTACGATATATGAACTAAAAAACTATTATTGTTATAGAATCTTCTGATTGTCAGATTTAAAAAATGTATACAATACAAAAAAAAAATTATCTACTTATTAGAAGATAAAAGCATATTGCAAGTCGAATAATATAACGTATTTGCTGAATGATTCGGGAAAATGTTGCAGGAAATTGTTTTCTGCAAGTGTTACAATTTCCAACAGAGCAGTTTATCATTCACCACTTCAACATCTGGCAATACTTTGATCCAATTTAGGCCAAAAAATTAACGAAGGAGATAAAATTATTGATGTAACTCCACAATAATCAAAACCTTCTTGAAAATAAAAGTTTAAGTTCAGAAATTGAGAATGTGCTGATGATTAAAATATAGATCGTAGCCTACATAAACATGTTCAAGTCAATGAAAATGAAGTTAAAATATATTCAAAGGGAGACGAAGGAAAATATAAAAAAACTCTATCGCAGCGACCTACATTCGAAAAACACTTTCATAACGTATCCAGTTTGAAAATCCTATTCATTCAATTATAATTTCTCTTTCAAATGAATTCAAATATTTATATATATATATATATATATATATATATATATATATATATATATATATATATATATATATATATATATATATATATATATATATATATATATATATATATATATATATATATATATATATATATATATATATATATATATATATATATATATATATTTATATATATATTTATATTTATATATATATATATATATAATTTATATTATATATAATATAAATATATATATATATATATATATATATATATAAGCTTTTGATACTTATTAGCAATAACAGGCTTGTCGAATCTCAAAAAACTCGATTTTATCAAAAAGTTGACGTTTCGCCACGACATTCGTGGCTTTATCAAAACTTTTGAAAAAATTGAAAATTCTTTGACATTTATTGATTTGAAAAAATTTGAATAGAAAAAGACTACTATGTCTCACTAAAATTTTTTTCGGCTGCGGCCGTTTTTTGTTATTTATTACGTGCTATTCAGTCCAATATTAACATTCAAATCTGTTATTATTAGATGGTAAGGGAAATCACAGAAACCCCTACCCACGTAATGATCGAAATAGATACAAATTCGAATAATTATATATATATATATATATATATATATATATATATATATATATATATATATATATATATATATATATTATATATATAATATATATATATATATATATAATTAATATATATATATATATAATATATATTTATATTATATATATATATATATTATATATATATATATATATATATATATATATATATATATATATATATATATTTATATATATATATATATATATATATATATATATATATATATATATATATATTTATATATATTTATATATATATATATATATATTTTTATATTTATATTTTTATATATATTTATTAATATATATATATATATATATATATATATATATATATATATATATATATATATATATATATATAATTATGACAATAATAACTAGTGAAAAAATATATTTTATAATCACTGCAAAACAGAAAAAAAGCATAACTTTAGATTTACTCACTTGATAAAATTTGATAGAATTCACATTATTATTCTGAATAAATACATCAGAAATTGCATTGCTTGTAGACAAAGTTACTATTATTAATAAAATTATAGTTAAGGTCTTCATATTGTCGAAACGAGAAGATATCGTGAGATTAAACCCGAAAATGAAGCGATTTTACATGGATTCTCATTTTAGTTGGAATTTGATCCCCACTACTATTGCTTCATGTAATCAGTTCAGTTAGAGACCTATGGCATGGATGATATTCATACTACTCGAAACTATTTGAAATTTTTCAAATACCGAACCATGATTTCGGTATACCTATTCACCCATCTTATACTATATGTCTTGTGATAATTAAAGAATTTATACAACCTTTGAATGATTAGAATACTCATCGTTATGTTATTAAAAAATTCGTAGATCGAGGTATTGGGACTCATATTCTAGTTCTCTACTTCAAATACTTAGATTTTCTGAAAGCACATTGACAAAGTTGATATTCTTTTTCACTAGGCACTTTCGGAAAAATCGGGTTAAAAAATATTTTACGTTCTTATGAGAATTCAGATAACCCTTATTTAATTTTGTTACTTGTTTCAAATACCAGATAAGAATTGCTTAATATAATCTGAAATTAATAATTCTTCATTTCGAACAAAAACAATCAATCTCATATCTAAATATTTGTAATAACAACAAAGTCTATTCAATTACCCATTTTGAGAGGTCGAATGTATAGAATATCGGTGTATATTTCTCTCAATATCATACATTTTTCAACTCACAATGAATCTTTAATGCTTGGTTTAACTACGCAAAGATAGTGATAACTTCATTTAATTCTTGATTCGATACATATCGTTTGAGATTATTGATTAGTGCTTATAATTTTGAATTATGTTCTGGAAATAGTAAGGTGTAATAAATGTTTTTCGATGAAAATGGCCAAAGGTGTACCTCCTTCCTCAATTGTCAAGAAGTTGAGGTGCTTGAGCTATGGGAAGGAACTCATTCAGACAAATAAGAGAATGTATTTATGTATAAGCGCAAGATGAAACAGACTCAACAATTTATGAAAGAGAGAGATGGTCAGCTGAGGTTCTGAGGATAAATGCATTCACATTTCTAAGTTTACTAACAGCAACTTATCTTAGACATCAGGAACG
>JARQZK010003286.1:0-18816 GCA_030704885.1 Cynegetis impunctata
AACTCTATACAAAGCTGGAAAACTTGCAACAGTTTCATTGGAAATGAACAGACTAGGAATTGATATATTGGGCCTTAGCGAGGTGAGATGGCCAAGTGCTGGACAGTGCTACTAGGATGGTATGATGCTTTACTACTCGGAAAGTAGTACCGGAGAACATATAAACGGTGTGGGAATCGTGATAAAGAAGGAGCTGCTCTCTTGTGTCTCTAACATTGTTCCCTATAATGAAAGAATGGTAATGATACAGTTAAAAGCCCATCCTTTAAACACGAATATAATTCAGATCTATGCCCCAACCTCTCACAGCACCGATAATAAGTTAGAGGCATTTTATTCAGACTTAGAAGCTTTAACAAAAAGCATAAAAAAAAACGAAGTCGACATCATAATGGAAGACTTTAACGCCAAAGTTGGAAAAGGAAAAGTAGAGGACATTGTAGGGAATTATGGGTTAGGAGTAAGAAATGAAAGAGGAGACCGGCTAGTACAATATTCTCAAGAGAAAGAACTAGTCATCACAAACACCTTATAGCAACTACCCCCAAGAAGAATTTTCACATGGACTGCGCCTGGAGACAACCAAAATAATTTGATAAGAAACCAAATTGATTTCGTCATTATTAACAAAAGATTTAGAAATGGAATTCAAAGAACAAAAACCTACCCCAGATGCAGATTCCGACTACAACTTGCTTCTAGCCACCATTAAAATAAAATTGAGAAAACAGCAGAGAAAAAGTAAAGTTCAAAAACTGGACTTATCAAAATTTGAGAACGAAATCTGTAAGCAACAAATGAATGAAGCAATCACACAAAAATTTCTTGAAGCTACAACAAAAGACATCAACAGTGCCTGGAACGAAATGAAGGCATCCGTATTGAACACAGGTGAAGCAATTGTTGGAAGACAGAGGCAAGTTGCAAAAAATGATTAGATGACACCAGATATTTTACTCCTTATAGACGAAAGACGCAAATATAAAAATATAAATAAACAAAAATATAATCAAATGAAAAAGCGAATAGACTATATGATTAAGGAAGCTAAAGAACGCCGGATGAAAAGAAATTGCCAAGAAATAGAAGAGCTCAGCTTGAAGCACGACACAGGAAACCTACACAAGAAACTGAAAGAGATTACTGGCAACACACGGAAGAGAATACCAATGGCAATAAGAAATTCAAGTGGAGAACAAGTATCAGAAGAAGACAAAAGAACAACATGGGAAGAATACATAAAATTCTTCTTTATTATTTGCAGATAATAGAGAAGAAATGAACGAAAAGGCACCAACTGATGACAGGGATGATAATAACTTACAAATTCTGAAGTCAGAAGTAGAACACGCAATTGAAAACTCTAATAGTGGTATAGCTCTAGGACCAGACAAAATTCCAGTTGAATTAATGAAAATCTTGGATGATAAAAATATAGAGTGTATAACCAAACTATTTAATAAAATATACAATGAGGGCCAAATATCAGACGAATGGTTAAAGTTGCCGTCATTATTACCTTTTTTCTAGGGGTGATGCAAATTTTTTTCTGTTTTATATCCCAAGAAACATAATCCTAAGTCTTGCGATAACTGTCGATTAATTAGCCTTATGAGCCACACACTGGAAGTTTCACTGAAAGTTATTCAACAGCGTATATATAAAAAATGCGAAGAACAATTAGACAGCTCAAAATTTGGATTTAGAAGCGGAGTGGGAACTAGAGAAGCGTTGTTTGCAATGACGGTATTATTGCAAAAGTGCAGAGAATATAATAAAAACGTGTACATATGTTACATAGATTACGAAAAAGCGTTCGATCGAGTTCAACATGGTAAGCTTATTCAAGCATTGAAAAATATAAACCTAGATCTCAAAGATATTATTCTAATCAAAAATCTATATTAACAGCTGTTATATATGAAACAAACAAGATAGAAATTCAAAGAGGAGTCAGGCAAGGCTGCGTGCTATCACCACAATTGTTCAATGTGTACTCACAGCTAATATTTCAAAGAGCACTATGGGAAAGAACGGAAGGTGCAAGCATTGGAGGGGCCATCATTAACAGCATAAGATTTGAAGACGATACCACAATACTGGCAGACAGTATAGAAGACCTACAAATCCTCTTAGATAGCATTAATAGGGAGAGCAAAAAATGGGGCTAAAAATGAACATAGATAAAACTAAATACATGGTCATCTCAAAAATTCAATTTGACAACATACAACTTACACTTGAAGGTAAACAGTTTGATAGGTTCGACAAATATAAATACCTGGGAGCAACCATAAAATCCCAATTGGACCAAGGCGAGGAGACAAAAGTCAGAACAGAAATAGCCCGTTAAGGATTTGTAAAGTACAGGTCAATTTTCACAAATAAAAAATTTAGTTTAGCCATCAGATTAAGGTTTCTGGAATGCTAAGTATGGTCTCAGCTGTTATATGGAGTAGAAACTTGGACGTTAAAGGCACAATCCATAAAAAGATTGGAGGCATTTGAGATGTGGCTCTACAGACGTATACTCAAGATTCCTTGGACTGCTAAAACCACGAATGAAGAAGTACCAAGAAGAATTGGATACGGCAGAAAACTGTTGGCAATCATCAAAATAAGAAAAACAGCATATTTGGGCCACGTACTAATGACAAATACTCTCTCTTACAAGTAATCATGCAAGGAAGAATAGAAGGAAGAAGAGGCATAGGAAGAAAAAAGAAATCTTGGCTAAGGAATATCAGAGAGTGGACTAATCTCAGTGTTGAACAAATATTTTACGTTGCAAAAGATAGGAAAGCGTTTAAAGAAGTGATCGCCAACTTTCGTTAAGGAATACGGCATGAGAAGAAGAAGATGTTGAGGTAGACATAATGTTTCAAAGTTTCTAGTACAATAATTGTGATAGTTCGACAATTCATTAAAACTTCCAATATTACGTTTCATAAACAACAGACATTTGTATATATAAATACAAGGGACTGTCAAAAAGTGATGTTTGATGAAGAACGGTCTACAGGAGGATAGTGGGCTGATATTGAAGATCAAACGCATTATTCTTTTTTGTGCTAAAAATATCCTATCTAAGTCAACTCAAGCCCCCCATAATAAGATTTTGAATGGCAGATGACTGTATACCAAACTGTAGTAAACATCTAAAATTGACTTGGATGGCAAACACACTTTTAATTTATTTATAGCATGATAGGATGTATTCAACTTCTTACTCAATACATTAATGTGTTCACACCATCTCAAAGTACTGTCGAGATGAACACCCAAAAACTTAACTTTTTCCGAAGAAGAAATTTTCACATCTCCCAACTGGAGGGTCAATGGAACAGTGTCCTTGATTCCGTAAGAAATAATCTTAGTTTTTTCCACAGTGACAATGAGCGCATTAGCACTACACCAGTCCATGAAGCTCGTTATCAGTATGCTGCAGCAACAAAGGAGTTCATCAATAGTTCTAGATGCTACGGCGATAGATGTATCATCGCCAAATAGAATCAGTTTTATTAATTCATAAAAACTAAGATGTTCAGGTAAATCATTAACGAACAATATGAACAGATGAGGCCCTAAAACAGATCCTTGAGGGACACCAATATCGATACTAAATTTGCTCGAATATGAGTCACCCACTCTGACTACCATTGATCTCTCCACCAGGAAGCTATGCAAGCACTCTAAAAAGAGTCATCTGAATCGCAAATTATATAACTTATTCATTATAAATGGTATAGACAAGCAATCGAATGCACGCGATAGGTCGAAAAACAGACCAGCGACCCATAGACCATCATCCAACCACTTATAAGTACTTTCAACAAATGAAACAGCAGCCGTCTCAATTGAGCATCCGGCTCTGAATCCATGTTGACAATTTGTGATAATATTAAACTTATCTAAATATTCTACCATACGCTCCAATGCCAATTTTTCAATAACTTTGGAAATAGAACTAAGGATTGAGATTGGTCTGTAGTTGACTATTTCATTTACATCATTACGTTTATGTACAGGAAAAACGGTGCCCATTTTGAGTGAAGATGGAAAAATGCCAGTTGATATTGACTGATTCATCAGGTGAGCAAGATGACCTGCAACGTATCCTACAGAGACTTTCAATATTCTTGAAGATATACAGTCAGTACCAGTGCTTTGTTTGTTTTTTAACGAATTTATAATATTAAGGACTTCTTCCACAGTAACTGGATAGAAGTAAAATGTATGAGACACCAATTAAGATGTTGTGCAGATAAGAGATATTGTATCTCCATAGTGCTGCTGAAGGCTTACAGTTTTTATCTCAGAAAAGTATTCAGCAAAGGCTGCAGATATTATAGGGGACTCAGAACAGAAACTTCCATGCAAATTAAGAGACATGACATTCTGTCTCACATTTTTCTTACCAGTTTCCTGAATACTCCAGACACTCTTATTTCTGTTGACTGAATTTTCAATTATTTTTGCATAAAAGTTAGATTTCGTTACTTTCAGTTGATTATTATAATATTTCTTGAATTTTCTATAAATCTCAAAATACTGTTCAGATTTCAATCTAGAATGCAACCAATGTAAATTCTTCAGATAAAGACTTGCCTGCTTAACTTCTGGTGTTATCCAGTTTTTACTCTGGGAGACTATACGCCTGGCAGGAAAATTTTCGTGAATCAAAAGAGTAATTCTATCCACGAATGCTTGAAAACAAGAACCAACATCATTGCTCTGGTAAATCTCATCGAAGCAAACAGAGAGATTTGTCACATAATTCGCAATTCTATTTTCGGAAAAGGATCTGACATATTTTTTATTCGTCAGTTGGATGTTAGAACGATCCGCTGGAATTTCGAAGTCCACTGATAAAACTTTATGATCACTGAGGTTAGCTTCTATCACCCTTGATTTACAATATTCCAGGGCAATATTACTTAAAATGTAATCAACTTTTGGGGATGATGTTCTACCGGAAATATTGGTGAATATTCTTGTCGCGTCTTGAGATGTTACATGCAAGCCGAAGCTGATAAGTACATCAGAAAGTAGTTTCTTCATATAACAATCAGGTTTCAGAAAGTCAACATTAATATCACCATAAACAAATAACTTGTCAACTAACCTACTACAGAATTGCAACACAGCAGTTAATTTTTCGAGAAATTTTTCAACATTTCCTGTTGGGGGCCTATAAATACTGATGATCCCTATTTTTACACCGCGACACAGCACTTTCGCACCACATCTTCAAAATTCAATTCCTCCGAATATCTGGAAACCTGCAAATTTTTCACTTGAATATCGCATTTCACAAACGACACTGTACCACCGTGTTTCCTGTTGGGACGACAGAAGAAATCAGCCTGCCGATATCCTGGAAGCACCATCAGCCCAATGTTTTCATAGTTGCACCAATGTTGTTGGTAATACACTGAATGTTTATTTGCATAATTTTCAACTTAACTTTTTGGAAACTGTGGTAATTTGAAATTCTTTCATACACACACACACACACATATATATATATATATATATATATATATATATATATATATATATATATATATATATATATATTATATATATATAATTCTATATATATATATATATATATATATATATATATATATATATATATATATATATATATATATAATGAGATAAAGGAGGATAGTCGCTGACTAGTTTAGAGGATATCTATTTGTAGGGACTGCAGCAATGGTAAAAGGAACTCTTTGAAGTTTTTTCCAAGCTTTCGGAATCTTTTATTCCATCATCAGGGAGAATCTGTCGTGAGAATGATTACATAGATGTTGATAATACGATATAAGAAACATTGAAAATGACTGCTATTTGTTAAAAAATTATAAAAGTTGATACATTTTTGAAGTTATAATTAAATTCTGAACGAAATGACAAATCGGTGTCACTCATTTTTTTTTTATATTCAAATTGAAGTTTGACATTATTTCATTACGTTAAATTAATTTGATTTTGATGTTATTTTATATCAAGTGAAAGTAAAAAAGAATAAAAATTTCACTCAAATGGCTTATATCTGTTTTTTTATTGATGGAATTATTGTCTTGATAAATAAAGGCCCATTTCTAAAAAAGATCTTTTTGAAAGATGTGATTCTCTTGCTAGAACAGTTGTTGAAAGGTAGTTCATCTGGTGGTCACAATCATTGACATGTTTAGTTAAAAAGCACATCTCTCAGGTGTAATCTACTATCACTCTTATGAGAAGTGATTCTGTCTTTTAATAGTCTTTTTGTTTGGGCCAATATAATTCTTATCACAATCATTTACAAGGGATATTATAAAACAACATTTGTGAGTGATAAAATAGGAATTTTGTCTTTTTTATTTTCGAATATATTTGTCTCATTGAAATAACTGTTCTATTTGCAATTTTGATGTTTTCAAAAGATTGAAAAAATTCTGGTCAGTTTAGGTGTTATTTCTTTTATATAAGGTAACGAGGCATAAAAAACTTGACTCATATCTGTAACAAGTTCATTATGAGAATTGTTATTTTGTCCTATAATTTCATTTTCTGATAAGGATGTGCTAAATAAAATTTTCTTGGACTAAAGATGGTGGGTAGGAATTTTGTATGAAAAGTTCTGAAGTTTATTCAAATTTTTGTTATGAAAAGATATATCAGAAATTTTGAGTACTCTGTTCTTCATTTGTTTTAACAAATTCACTTTCATCGAAAATTTGTGATAAAGAAAAGAAATTCAAATACCTTCCTGAACTGCATGCTTTTCTATAACAATTCAATCAATATTATGTTATCAACCGATCGTATAACTTTTGTATCAAGAAAAGGTACTGAAAGATCTGAGTCTTCTGTTTCGATTGTGAATTTGAATGAATGGGTCGTAACTATTGAAAGTATCTTAAAAATTTCTGTTAATACCATTATTAGGTAAAGCTAATATTATATCATCCACATATTTTTTGATGAAAAATAAGTTAAAAGAGAGTAATGGAATCACTGTGTCTAGCAATTCATCCATAACATAAGCTGCAAGAATAGGTGAGATTGAAGATCCATGGAGTTCCAAAAGTTTGTCTGAATATTTTCCATTGAATGAAAAATAGTTATTTTCAAAGAGAAATTTTATCAAGTTGGAAAAGTAATGTTTTTCAATGGTGCAATGTCTGCTGATACGGTCCCAATTTTTATCTATTTCCCTAAGGCAAATATCAAGATAAACATTACTGAAAGAGAGACAACATCCAAACTGGCCAAAACGTAATTATCTGGTAATTTGATTTTATTAAATTTTTCTGAAAATTCAAAGGAATCTTTGATAGAGTAAATGTTATCTGAATCATATGCATTAGATAAAATATTCGTTAAAAATGAAGCAATTTGTTCTGTAGGAGAACCTATGCAAGCTATTATAGGTCTCATTGACAAAATTGGTTTGTGAATTTTTGGTAAGGAGTAAAATTTTGGAGAAATACCATTATAGCTAGTAAGCTTTTTTTTTAACATTGCCATCTATTTGATTCTTATCATTCAGAATTTTTATCAAATTATTAAATTTACTTTGTATTTGTGCTGTTGGATCATTCTTGAGCTCAATGTAGGAAGTACTGTTATTGATAATATCATTAGATAAATCTAAATATTGTTGTTTTTCCATAATAACAGTAACATTACCTTTATCTGACTGACTAAGAATCAAATCTGGGTTATCTTTCAAAAATTTTTTTGATTTGTTGTAAAGATTACGAAAAATATCATTTTTTTTATTAGAATCAACATTGAGTAAATGGTTAGTAATGACATTAGTAGCTCTAGCTATAGTGATGTTTCTTTTATTATTATCATTAATAGAAGAAGTAATGTAGTCCACATCTGATAAAATGTTTTTTATAGGGATGTCTTTTTTTATTACTGGTTCGATACTGAATTTCGGACCCAATGATAAAAATTGTGAAATATCTTCAGGAATTACTGAAAATAAAATTAAATTGAAAACAAATCCAAATTGGATAAAAAATTTATCAAATACAGTAATTCCTGAAGATATTTCACAATTTTTATCATTGGGTCCGAAATTCAGTATCGAACCAGTAATAAAAAAAGACATCACTATAAAAAACATTTTATCAGATGTGGACTACATTACTTCTTCTATTAATGATAATAATAAAAGAAACATCACTATAGCTAGAGCTACTAATGTCATTACTAACCATTTACTCAATGTTGATTCTAATAAAAAAAATGATATTTTTCGTAATCTTTACAACAAATCAAAAAAAATTTTTGAAAGATAACCCAGATTTGATTCTTAGTCAGTCAGATAAAGGTAATGTTACTGTTATTATGGAAAAACAACAATATTTAGATTTATCTAATGATATTATCAATAACAGTACTTCCTACATTGAGCTCAAGAATGATCCAACAGCACAAATACAAAGTAAATTTAATAATTTGATAAAAATTCTGAATGATAAGAATCAAATAGATGGCAATGTTAAAAAAAAGCTTACTAGCTATAATGGTATTTCTCCAAAATTTTACTCCTTACCAAAAATTCACAAACCAATTTTGTCAATGAGACCTATAATAGCTTGCATAGGTTCTCCTACAGAACAAATTTCTTCATTTTTTACGAATATTTTGTCTAATGCATATGAATATGATTCAGATAACATTTACTCAATCATAGTTTTCTTTTAATTTTCAGAAAAATTTAATAAAAATCAAATTACCAGATAATTACGTTTTGGCCAGTTTGGATGTTGTCTCTCTTTTCAGTAATGTTTATCTTGATATTTGCCTTAGGGCAATAGATAAAAAATTGGGACCGTATCAGCAGACATTGCCACCATTGAAAAATATTACTTTTCCAACTTGATAAAAATTTCTCTTTGAAAATAACTATTTTTCATTCAATGGAAAATATTTCAGACAAACTTTTGGAACTCCAATGGGCTCTTCAATCTCACCTATTCTTGCAGCTTATGTTATGGATGAATTGCTAGTCACAGTGATACATTTACTCTCTTTTAACTTATTTTTCATCAAATTATATGTGGTTGATATATTATTAGCTTTACCTAATAATGGATAACAGAAATTTTAGATACTTTCAATAGTTACGACCCATTCATTCAATTCACAATCGAAACAGAAGACTCAGATCTTTCAGTACCTTTTCTTGATACAAAAGTTATTATACGATCGGTTGATAACATAATATTGATTGATTGTTATAGAAAAGCATGCAGTTCAGGAAGGTATTTGAATTTCTTTTCTTATCACAAATTTTCGATGAAAGTGAATTTGTTAAAACAAATGAAGAACAGAGTACTCAAAATTTTCTGATATATCTTTTCATAACAAAAATTTGAATAAACTTCAAGAACTTTTCATACAAAATTCCTACCCACCATCTTTAGTCAAGAAAATTTTATTTAGCACATCCTTATCAGAAAATGAAATTATAGGACAAAATAACCAATTCTCATAATGAACTTGTTACAGATATGAGTCAAGTTTTTTATGCCTCGTTACCTTATATAAAAGAAATAACACCTAAACTGACCAGAATTTTCAATCTTTTTGAAAACATCAAAATTGCAAATAGAACAGTTATTTCAATGAGACAAATATATTCGAAAATAAAAGACAAAATTCCTATTTTATCACTCACAAATGTTGTTTATAATATCCCTTGTAATGATTGTGATAAGAATTATATTGGCCAAACAAAAAAAAGACTATTAAAAGACAGAATCACTTCTCATAAGAGAGATAGTAGATTACACCCTGAGAGATGTGCATTAGCTAAACATGTCAATAATTGTGACCACCAGATGAACTACCTTACAACAACTGTTCAAGCACGAGCATCACATCTTTCAAAAAAGATCTTTTTTAGAAATGGCCTTTATTTATCAAGACAATAATTCCATCAATAAAAAAACAGATAAAAGCAATTTGAGTGTAATATATTCTTTTTTACTATCACTTGATATAAAATAACACAAAATCAAATTAATTTAACGTAATGAAATAATGTCAAAATACCATTTGAATATAAAAAAAAATGATTGATACCTATTTGTCATTTCTTTAAGAAATTTAATTATAACTTCAAAAATGTATCAACTTTTATAATTTTTAACAAATAGCATCATTTTCAATGTTTCTTATATCGTATTATCAACACATCTATGTAATCATTCTCACGACAGATTCTCCCTGATGATGGAATAAAAGATTCCGAAAGCTTGGAAAAACTTCAAAGAGTTTCCTTTTACATTGCTGCAGTCCCTACAAATAGATATCCCCTATATATAATTATATATATATATATATATATATATATATATATTATATATATATATATATTATATATATAAATATATATATATATATATATATATAATATATATATATATATATATATATAAATATATATATATATATATATAATATATATATATATATATATATATTAATTTATATATATATATATATATATATATATATATATATATATATATATATATATATATATATATATATATATATATATATATATATATATATATTTATTCGAATTGTTGTTGCCTGTGAACTATTTCTAATCTCTTGAAAATTATTAGCAATAACAGGCTTGTTGAATCTTAAAAAACTCGATTTCATTAAAAAGTTGACGTTTCGCCACGACATTCGTGGCTTCATCAAAACTTTTGAAAAAATTGAAATTTCTTTGACATTTATTGATTTGAAAATATTAGAATAGAAGCAGACTACTGTTTCACTAAAATTTTTCGGCTGTGGCCGTTCTTTGTTATTTATTTCGTGCTATTCAGTCCAATATTAACATTCAAATCTGTTATTATTAGATGGTAAGGGAAACCGCAGAAACCTTTACCCACGTAATGTTCGAATATATTCTAAATTAAAAAGTAAAACACCTCTTCTACAAGAATCTCATGTTGTTTATATACCCTGTAATAATTGTAATAAATCATATATAGAACAAACTTTTCAAAATTTAGAAGAAACATTAACAGCACACAAATATACCAGAACACAAACCACAGCACTAATAAAATATAAAAACAATGAGAATCATACTTTCAACTTTAATAGCACAAAAATTTTAGAAATATAAAAAGATCAAAAACGCAGAGAAATTTTAGAAATGTTATATATTCAAAAAAATAAGGTAAATTTGATTTAGCAACAAGTTTAACTAACCCCTCATTTCTCATACGATTCTATTTTGAATTTCGTTTATTAACAAACAACTGACTGTTAGAAATAGAAATCTGTGTTCAAAAATCAAGGCTACTGCTTTCATTGCGTACAATCATAATATTTTAATATAAAAAATATACGTCACAGGTAAAATAACGATGGATGTAGAGATGCGCAATGGTCTAAAATATTGAAAACTTATTAAAACTTCAACTTAAAAAGTGAGGTAGAGAAATAAATTAATACAAACCTCCAACGAATACTTTCTTGCCACCATCTCAATTTACGTATCAAATTTCAACCCTCTTACTCAATCAGTATGAGCTATGGAGGTGAGCAAAATCTCAAAAACCACGAGATATCCCTACATCAAAATAGCGGCGGTTCAGGAAAATAGTTGAAACTACCCATTTCCCTAGCATCAATTTGATCCAAGTATAAGATTTCAAACCTCCAATTCAATCTGGAACGGCTGTAGTAGTGCGAAAAAACTCAAAAAAAATAAACAAAAATTTTGAGCAAAATCATGAAGACAATAAAAGTACACTTCAAAAAAAGTTAAAGGGTTGCTACTACTTCTACAGGGGTAAATTTTCAAATTTTTTTATAATGTTTTTTTTTGTTTTCATCCCTAAGTCAATTCACTATTTTTAATGTTCCGTAGGTTAAAAAATCTTAGAAAAATCTGTTGTTAGACTTCATCCCGCTGAGAGACCGAGTCATGCTACTGAAGGCTGAACACCTCTCATCGCGTCATGAACATTATACAGGCGTATGCACCAACAAACGATAAAACAGATGATATGGCTGAAGACTTCTATGCCAATCTGCATGAAGCCATGAAATTGACAAAAAATGGTGAAATTACAGTGATTCTTGGAGATTTTAATGCAAAGATTGGTTCGGGAACCGCTGACGGAGACTCTGTCGGAAAATATTGGTCTGGGAGAACGAAATACAAGAGGCGATCGACTGGCACAGTTTTGCCTCCGAACAACGACTAAGTATTGCCAACACTTTTTTCAAGCTCCACATGCGACGTTTATATACTTGGCGTTCACCTGCTGATCGCGACGGACATATTGTAAGAAATCAAGTAGATTTCATTCTCATTAGACACGAATATAAAAAGTTATTAAATTAGTCAAAACCTATCCTGGAGCAGACATCAACAGCGACCACAACCCAGTTGTGATGGACATCAAAATACGCCGCTTTGTCAAATACAAACCAGTCCCACCACAAAAACGCATTGACATAAGGAAACTCCAGAGTCCTCTAGAAAGAACACAAATCAGCCAAAAACTTGAGAACAGGCTGAAAGAATTAGAGAGCTCTAAGAACACTCAGCCAGACGATGACATTGAGTCTTCATGGGAAGATCTGAAGGATACGTTAATTATGACCCAAGAGACCGACATTGGATTTGCAAATAACTTCAAAAAGCAGGAGTGGATGACTGATGAAATCATAACACTAATGAACGAACGAAGAGAACAGAAACACAAAAATACAGTTGAGTATGCCGAAATTAATAAGCTTATTCGTGCGAAATGCAGGGAAGCAAAGAATCATGGCTGGCGGACAAATGTACGAAAATAGAAACCCTTCAGAAGAAAACACGACCTCTTTAACTTACACAAAAAATATCAAGGAGCTTACAGGTAGGCAGCAGGGAAGTCACAGCGGAATATTAAGAGGTTCCAACAACGAAATACTTATAGGAATGGATGAGAAACTGAAGCGCTGGAAAGAATACACCGAAAATTTGACATGACCAGACTTATCCCCAGATCCAGACGAAACCAATGAAATGGGTCCCGAACTTACCAAGGAAGAAGTTAAACACGCAATTAAACTTCAAAAGAACGGAAGAGCTGTTGGTCCTGACAATGTGCACGCGGAAACCTCTAAACTCGCAGCTGCCGAGGACGGGGTTGGTCTAAATCTCATTACCACAATATTCAACCGGATGTACAGAGTCGGAAAAATACCCTCGGACTGGCTGAGATCCACTTTTGTCACTCTGCCAAAGAAGAAAAATGCATCACAATGTGACGAATACCGCATGATTAGTTTGATGTCCCACGCCTTGATAATAAATAAAGTCGTAAATGATAGAACAGATATCAAACATTTGAGTTCAATATACGCAGATTTGATTCTTCAATTTTTTTAAGAAACAACATAAATCAAAACAAAATAATTCAACAAACAACAAACTCTAACCATAACAACTCATCTTCTTAGACAAAATCTAAACATCTAGAATTTTCAATTTTTCTAACAATAAAGTATAGTTTAGAACATGTGATCTCCAAAATTACAAGTAATTTCTTTTTCAAGACAACAATCAAATATTTTAAACCTATTTTGTACATTACGTGGGTGAATGTGTCTGTGGTTCCCTTCCCATCTAATATCAATAGACCTGTCTATTGATATTGGACTAAATAGCACGTAATTAATAACTGAAGACGGCCACAGCCGCAATAAGAAGTTTTTGAAAAAAAGATAAATAGTACCCTATTCTTTGACTCTTCAAAATCAAAATAATTTGAACCTATTTAGAACATTACGTGTATGGTTTCTGTGGTTTCCCTTACCATCTAATAATAACAGATTTGAATGTTAATATTGGACTGAATAGCACGTAATAAATAACAAAGAACGGCCACAGCGAAAAAATTTTAGTGAAACAGTAGTCTGTTTCTATTCAAATTTTTTCAAATCAATAAATGTCAAAGAAATTTCAATTTTTTCAAAAGTTTTGATAAATCCACGAATGTCGTGGCGAAACGTCAACTTTTTAATAAAGTCGAGTTTTTTGAGATTCAACAAGCCTGTTATTGCTAATAATTTTCAAGAGTATATATATATATATATATATATATATATATATATATATATATATATATATACTTATATGTAAATATATATTTCTGTGTTAAATTTATACGAAATTAATTTGAATCTACAAGATGATCTTTCAATTCCCCATTCAAGGAAATAATAACACTTAAAATATATAATATACTCCAACAAGCTTTGAAGCACTTCAATGTATAAAGTGATATTCAAATGTCACAGTTTTCAAATGCAAAACACTTACATATTTATTCGAGGTTTTGGCTGCTATAAAAGCAAAACTTTCTAAATAAAATAATGTTTTTTTATCATACATAGTTGATATCACAATGAAAATGTCGCATGAATAGCCTTTTTCGGTAAAGCATTATTTATCACTTAATCAATGTAAAGGTATCAACAAAGAGTGATTCTTAATAAATTATGAAATGAATATGATTAGCTAGAAGTTCTGGAAGAGAAGTCATCAAGTTTGTGGGTATAGAGAGCATGATTACTTTAAATGATCAATTTACATCTTATGTTCTTTTATCTCCTTACTGACCTTCAATTCAGGAGGAACACTCAAATAATGATAATTATGATATTGAGTCCACGAAAACTCAGGAACCTGAAATGATGTGCATCAAATTTAATTTTTAAAATCAACAAAAGCATTAACTAGGTATTTGTTAGTTTTATCTCGATCAACTGGTGAAAATTGTGGAGATGCAGAAATACGTTCTTTAAGATACCCTGAAATTACTGACGAATAACTCAGGAAAACAACGTGTGAATATCAACTCTGTTTCATTAATTTTCATCTTATGAACGGTAGTCCAATATAATATAAACTATATCATAAAATATGACGAGCGCCACTGAATATTTTGAAATACTAAGTAACATTTGAAACTCAAAGATAATGCTGCTTTGAAAAAAACGTGTACTTCAGCACCTTATTACTATTATAATATGACTTTTTGCATATAGAGAATATCAGTGAATAATATCGGTTAGCTGAACAACCGAAGTATATTATGCTGAATTGATATTTTACTTAGTGGAATAAAAAAGTTTTGTCAATTTAATAAAGCAATTAATCCAGAGTCAAAGATCAAGTGATACCTAATCTGTTGGAATATTCACCAAATTCCCTTTTCAAACCTAAAATGAAGAATAAAACATGATGGTCAAGAGAACTATACATACGAAATTTATTTATCCAAGTCACACCACTGACCACTACGAAGCCACAATAATTCCTATGTGTAATAGGTTGAACAAAACCACTAACCACCAATTAGTTTATCCAATTTGTTTAAGGAGCTTCAGATTAAATCGTCTTTAGTGCTTGGTTTAAACAGAAGTTAACTATCGATCATACTGAATACATACTCAATCCTTTTTCACTAAGGCTAAAACAATATCGTCGTTTGATCCTTGACCTATTGGAATTACGAAAAATAATTACAAATGTAAGAGTATTATGTGTGATATATTTTTCGTAAAATAAATAAACATCTCATTAACTTGATATAATTATAACTCAAAAGTGTTTTAATTCCCAAATGAGATCAGTTTTGTAAGCTTCTAGTTATCCTGCGAAAAAATGTGAATATTGAAATATTTCAGGGAGACTTGCGGCTTTTCCACTAATTGTAAAAACCTGCCACAACAAAAGCGTTACAATATTGTAACATTTTAATTTTCAACCAAAAGGACCCGAAATTACTTATTTTAACTTGAAAAAGAGAAGATCCCGAAAAATTTTCTTTATATAGATCTAGTTATCCATACGTTGTTTTCAAAAATATTTGGAGTGTTCCTATATATATATATATATATATATATATATATATATATATATATAATATATATATATATATATATATATATATATATATATATATATATATATATATATATATATATATATATATATATATTATAAATAACTTTGCAGGATGCTTCAGGTTTCATATGCATGAAAAGAATCTTCTATATTCTGACACAATAGATTTTATCAAATTTTAAAAATTTGTTCGAACAGTTACATACTATGTTAAATAAACGGATTAACTGGACACCACTTATCAACTAACTATAAGTTGTTAATAAGAATAAAATGAGAACAAATTTTTGATGATGTATTTAATGTTAGATATACTAACCCACAAATTGTTTATAACTTTTATTTTCAACAAGACATATATATTATCGAAAATAAAAATTTATATTACAGATCCGTATTATATTAAAATTATTTGTTTGTAAGGATTGAAACCTTCCATTCAAGGTATAAGCAAGAATACTTTGCAGTCGTATTTTCACCAACACTAAGGCACTGTTAAGAAAGTAAGTGACTTTCATAACCGTTCAGGACCTTTTGTACCCCGATTTTTTTAGATTAATTTATGAATGATATACACAAATATACACACACATACACACACCATCACACACACACACATATATATATATATATATATATATATATATATATATATATATATATATATATATATATATATATATATATATATATATATATATATTTTATATATATATATATATTATATATATATATATATATATATAATATATATATATATAATATATATTATATATGTATTTTAAATTAGCATTTCATTATGTTGAGATTTTTTAATAGATACGAAAAAAGCAAGTCCTTTACAATTCTACAGCTTTTTCTATTGGATCGGAAGTTGCAAGGAAATGTACATTATAATACCATAAAATTCACCAATATAATATTTTTCATTTGACACCAATATGTACTAATTTCCTCTTAAATTTTATAGCATCTACCACAGCTTTACCAAAATCGTCTTACCGAGTCATGCCGTATAGCATCACACACTAGTATTAACATAATTATGATTATGTATAATTCAATTTTTCTTTTCTGCGTATTTTTCCTTCAAATTTTTATTTTCAGGATAAATTTTATTTTTGCTTTTAGTTTCGAGTATCTACAAGATATTAATATTGTATTAATATGTATTTCAATCTACTGTTCGAAATATTTCTTTTGTGTTTTAATAGAATACATGAATTAGTTTATAACCAATATTCCCTATTAAATTATATTCAGATAGAATATCTGCCTATGAATTCATTAACAAAAATCAGCTGAATATAATTCGAGCTAATAAGTGTAATTTCCCGAAATTTACACAAATTGTTTTCATTATTATGGAACTCATTACGTTTCTTCATATAAATCTGGCCAACCTATATGAAATAGAAAAGAAATGTAAGGGAATAATGCACGCTGTTTTGGTCCTGAAGAAAAAAAAAACGGAACTAGCCAGCTGTTTTTGAGTGATGGAATTTACCCCAAACACTGACAGTAACCAGGGTTGATGATCGGGAATAGGACTAGCCAACCTACCTTTTCTCTCGTACTTGGTATCGAAATAATATTGAATTCTGAAAGGTAATAATAAGGTTGTTTTCTAATCAAAAGGTTTATTGGTCCAAAATTTAATTTTTCTATTTGTAAAAATAATATGTCTTACATACATATTATCTTGTAGAACTTCTGGAAGACAATATCAATCCACAAATAAAAGTTAATTGATATTTATTGTGCCTAGGTATCTAATGATGCTTACATTACTACAATACACTGCTGCAAACGTTGAAGTTAATAATAATAATAATACAACTTTATTTAGCAGAACAAGCTATTGCATAACAAATATATTCAAATAACATTACAAATCTTCGAAAAAAGACAAGTACAAATATTAACTGAAACAGAAGATAAATTCTAACTTAAAAAATACATTTTTCTTAACCTTGACTTGAAGTGTTCCACAGTAGGAGAAGCCTTGATACTTGAAGGTAAGCTATTGTATAACCTTAAGCCTTCAACAAACAATGACTTCTCCATTGCTGTTGAATGAAATCTCTCAATCTGATAATTATCCTTAGTCCTTAGATTATAATCCACGTTGAGTTAATGCTCAAGCTTTTAGCGTCTGTCGCCAAGCGTCGGATGGATATCAAGGCCAATATGAAGAATAAACAAAAATTTCCTTCTTTGCTAGCACTTCAACATAAATTCTTCACTTAAGTTAACTCTTCATTTTACATTACTAATCCTGTTTCGGTACTAGAACAAACTGTTAATATAAGTAGTTAATCAAACATAGTTAACTCAAACTTGATCCTCACTATGGTATTGTCGAAAAGGTGCACCTTAAATAATTGTTTATTATAGAAGTCATGACAGATATTTGAATTATTTATAAATATCAGCCATTCAATCTAGGTTTCATTTTACTACAGAAAAATCTAAACGTCTATAAACTGTTGTACTAGTGGATATGTTCGACCGGTCTATACTTTTAAGCTGTGTTAAATTTGAACTGTGTTATATTAGAACTGTGTTATATTTTAACTATTGTGGAAATTATTCTAACTCGATCCGGGATATTAGATATTGCCACATCGCACATCTCAACCGCTGACGGATAGGCAACTGATTCATTCTCTTGCTGCTGACCGTAACGCAAACTGCTGTTGGAGTGTTTAATTTGTGAAATACATTGTTTTGATCACAGTTAGTGATACGTGATTTGTTTTAACAATTTGTTCATATTTAGTGTGTGTTTTTTTTTTGAAACTTATAAAATTTCCAGAAAAAGGGGATTGGATCCATCGTTCACCAAAATTATCTTTGAAAAA
>JARQZK010003287.1:0-18755 GCA_030704885.1 Cynegetis impunctata
AAAGGAAAAATAGCGAAAACCGTAAATTTTTAGTTACATCATATAAAATTTTTTTTTCAGACGGAACCCTCGGTGCGCGAGTCCGACTCGCACTTGGCCGGTATTTGTTTCGAAAACAACGTAACTACTAATCTATAAAACTGTGAGTTCAACAATTATTTTGAAATATATCAGCTGATATAAATTTTCCATTTGAACAAAACTAAATTTGAATTTACTACGTTTATTATCACAAAATATTTTGAAAAATTTTAACACTGCGATTGCAATTTCGGTCACTAGACCATCATCGAACAGATTGAGTTAAGAACTGAATACAGAATTAAGTATAGATTTGCGCTCACGGGTGGGAAAGAATTATTGCAGGTACCTAGATAGACAAGAGGAACATATTTCAAGAAGGGCTAAATCGAGTGAATTTTCCAAATTGGTACAATACAATGTTCTTAGAAAGGTCGTTATTGTTTGAATACACTAAATATAGGAGAAAATATCAAGTCAATCTGATGGTCGTTCAGCAAGATATCTTTTGCATTATAATTGAGTTTAAAAATTTCTAATGATTCTAAATAAGTAAGTTTGGTTCCTTTTGGTAATTTGTGCATGATTTGAAAATTATCTATTTGTGGAAATGGGTGATGGTTTTCACGGCAATGATTTGAAAACGTTGAATCCGTTTTATTTTTCAGAAAAGATTGTTGGTGTTCTTTAAATCTTGTCTTGAACGATCGACCAGTCTGACCTATATATACTCCTTTACATACAGGACAAGATTTAAAGAACACCAACAATCTTTTCTGAAAAATAAAACGGATTCAACGTTTTCAAATCATTGCCGTGAAAACCATCGCCCATTTCCACAAATAGATAATTTTCAAATCATGCACAAATTACCAAAAGGAACCAAACTTACTTACTTAGAATCATTAGAAATTTTTAAACTCAATCATAATGCAAAAGATATCTTGCTGAACGACCATCAGATTGACTTGATATCTTCTCCTATATTTAGTGTATTCAAACAATAACGACCTTTCTAAGAACATTGTATTGTACCAATTTGGAAAATTCACTCGATTTAGCCCTTCTTGAAATATGTTCCTCTTGTCTATCTAGGTACCTGCAATAATTCTTTCCCACCCGTAAGCGCAAATCTATACTTAATTCTGTATTCAGTTCTTAACTCAATCTGTTCGATGATGGTCTAGTGACCGAAATTGCAATCGCAGTGTTAAAATTTTTCAAAATATTTTGTGATAATAAACGTAGTAAATTCAAATTTAGTTTTGTTCATCATGTTAAATTATCACGTAGTAACGACGGATTCCATCAACTATTTAATTTTCCATTTGATCACAATGAAAATAATTTCATGATTCATTGTAAAGTTCATATTTATGTTGTGTAGAATTTTTTCCAGTGTTAGAACCAAAGTTAGTCCCACTTAGTAAAACTTGAAAATCTATTGGATTCAACACGATTAGGACATTAGTTCATATTTATGTCCTGTAGAATTTTTTTCCAGGGTGAAGTTAGACCCAAAGTCAGAACCACTTAGTAAAACTTGAGAATCTATTGGATTCAACACGATTAGGACATTAGAATTTATTACATTTTGACGGTTCTGTTCCAAATCTAATTCAATATTTCCAAGCCGTAGTGATTTCTGAAAGTTTTACGATTTAACTCGGTTTTTATTTCACAGGGCATGAAAGATACTATAAATTTCGTATGACAATGGCAGTAATCGCTTTCATCTTGGAAAATGTAGGTTAATGTTGAAGTTTAACGAAAATCGAACCGAGTCCGTATCTTTAAGATTGGTTAAGAGGTTGAAATTGTTTCATCTATGTATTTGCGTAAAATTATATTTCTCATTTTTACTCAGTATCTCAACATTTTGAAGATATCTACATTAATTCAAAATATTTCGAGAGAATAAGTAATACATAACGAATCGTCAAAAGATTTCGAATAAATTGTGTTCATTCTAGATGATTTTTATATAAAGGGATTCAAACTCATGACCATCAGTGGCGGATATTTTTTTTTTATCTCGAGGGACCTACAGTTTAACGCCGGTTCCGAACGGGCAATGGGCTTGTGAACGATGCACATTACCCAACAATTTCTCTTAAATCTATAACCAATAAATTCCGGACATACACAACACCCAAGAGCAAGGTGGGACTCGAACCCACAATCCTCGGTTTACAAGCGGTAAACCTTACCGGCTGGTCTACCGAGGCCTCAAGTGGCGGATATAACGGTGGGCGCAGTAGGCGTTCGCCTACAGGGCCCTCGAGGACCCTACAAAATTATTTTTTTCTGAGAAAAATTGCTTGGGGGCCCATGTCGAGTCAGAAGTCTAGTCATGACAATAACACTGTTGGAATATCTACTACCGATATCCTACTATACTAATTTATAGAGAAATTGATATTAATTCATTGTGCCGCTCATAATATCAATCTAGTTCTAGTTCACGCCGCAGAATACAATGCTAGTCTTTCGATGAAATTGTCTTTTTCGACAGTTCAAAGAATATACAACTATTTTGCCCACTCACACCGACGGTAGAATAACTTATTAGACTCCACACAGAAAACACCAAATTTGGTTGGTAAGATTCTCAAGGATTTGGAAAAAGACATATTCAAATACGTAATGAGGATGAGAACGAGGAGAATGAAGGAGAGATTTCAAACCGGGATTTGAAGCTGAAAAGTTTGAAAACTACGCGATGGGCATTGCGCCAAAAAGCCGTGGAGGCAGTTTTATTCAATTTTGAAAAAAGTGTACAATGTTCAACTGGAGAAACAGAAAGAGCAACCGCAGAAGGGGATTACATTCTTGCTTCGAAGACAATACTATCCTTAATGGATTGGACATTATATATATTATCAATGCATCTCAATTGATATTGCATAGCACAAAAACCGATTGTTTCGTCGCCCAGAGAACACTGTAAACAACTTTGAAAAATTTAAAACAAATTGGACACGAGAAAACATTCAATTCATTTGTTGAGAAAGAAAACTTATTTTGGATGGAGCTAGGCTATGATGAGGCAGGTCTTCCGGTACAAAAAACCGGCGAGAAAAACGCACCGCTCTAAACATAGAGTTGGATAGATTGAAACAATTGAAATATATTGAACTCCATAATGTAGTGAAAGAGCTAAATGAAAAATACAAATTCGCAACTGATGGTTTGAGATGAAAAATCCAATGCTTCGAAGATGTGTTTTTCACAACTTAGACCATCACCCAGAACTGGTACGTATCACACTATTTAGATTTCATTTTTAAGAAAAATCTCGAAGAATGCTTACCTGAATTTGTGGTCATTGTGAGAATATTTTTAACGCTTCCAGTTAGCACAGCATGTGTGTAACGTATTACGAGTTCTTCAAAACAGATCAAGCAGCTTCCAAGAAGTACATTGAGCGAGGGGAGACTGCAAGATTTCAGCATGTTGTATGTGGAGAAAAAATTAGCATCAATCATAGACTATTTTGCAAATTTAAAAGTTAGAAGGGGCGCCAAATTCTATTTGAATATATTTATACCTGTATTTTATCATTTACTGTATCATAAATATCTTTATTTTTATACGGGTATACCTGCTTTTACTTTTACACTTTTACATTTTTTTATATTATTAGATATTTTTTTCAATTATATATCTTTCGAGCTGTTTACTTAATTTCTAATTCCTTTACCCATGCAACAATGTAAGTCATATATGTAATAATTATTATGAATAATTTCAATGGTTCTATAGTCTACTTAATTATAAAAATTTAAGGCATACAGTTGGAGGGGAGGGGGTACTTTAAGGGCCTTGCTCAAGGTTGCCCATGGGGCCTCTTTCCTTATATTGGCCACTGATGACCATTAATTTTACTAGATTAGTTTCGAAGCATCTTGTGGTATGTCGATGATTTACATCTATATTGTGCTGATTCCTTAATTATGATCTAATTACGGTTGGAGTGATCATTTTTACATTTTTACTTACAAATAAGCAGTCACATTTCAAAACAGAAATGAAATATTTACATTTTTAGTCGTATTTTATCCCATAAAATACATACTATTGTGGTGTATCGAAGGAGAGCGGTCAGGCGCGGGAGTAGTTTTTCTATCCGTTTCAGATCTAGATCACGATTTTCGAAAAAATTTTCATGTCTGGTATAAATGTAAATATATATATTTTTGCCCCGGTACATATTGGCATCGTCAGCGTCTCCCATCGAGTCAAATGAGCTGAAATTTGGAACCAGGGCTTCTTCTCGTTGCAGAACGAAAGTATCAAAATATGGGAGAATTTTGAAAATTTGCCATAGTTCCACAGATTGAGTTAGAGGGTTCAAACTTGATATGTAGATTGAGTTAATGTTAAGAAGTGTCTTTGAGTACTTTCAACCATTTTCCCCATTCGCTTTGCCCCGCGCGGAGACTATTCCGGTCAAATCGCATCTCGACATGATTCAGTACACGATGCACTTCGCGAATTTTTTTTTTACAATAGAGGGTTGAAATTTGGTACGTGGATAGAGTTTAATTGAGGTACGTTCCTTCGTTGGTTTCAAGTTTTGTACTCAACCACGATGCACTACGCAAATTTTTTTTATAATAAAATGAATTATTTCCAACTTTTTAATTCGATTTGCTATATAAGCAATATAATTAAATCCGTTAGAATAGCATCTCGACTCGATGCATTTCGCGAACAAAATAGGACCTTAGTGATGGAGCTCTTCCGCTCACGTTTTTCTATAATTACATACAGGATGTCCCAGATAAAACTTTTCACATAAATATTACGCTTAATATAAAACGAAACATCGTTTTACATTATTACTGGTTTTATAGTTACAGGATCTGGGTGACATTGGAATTTTGAATAGCCTTTTATGTCATGTGATTGTCATGTCAATGTCATGTCGATGTAGGAAAGCACTTTTGACATTTATCATGAATTCTTAATAAAATTAAATTGTTTAAAAAGTTTTGCGACAACGACAACGTTTTCCAGGAATGTCAGATTTTAACCATAGAAGTTTTGGCAAATGTGAAAAGTGGTTTAGTAGACCGACTCTTCATTCTCCAGGAACAACTGCATGCTTATATATTTTGACCAATTTTAAATTTAAAAATATAGAATTCGAATAACTTTTTCACTAATACAGAATCAGTGTCAAAAGAGCTTTCATACGATGCTTCGCATGCCCTATAAAGGACAATCGATAAACTAAAGTGAATATTAAAATAGGAACAATGTAAATTAATACACAAAATCTTTTATTGTAATCAAAAAACGAATACAAGTTTTATATAAACAAATGAAATACATATTGTACGAGAACACAAAATAATCTGTATTTACAATCTAGTAGAACCCATGTGAGTTTATTTAGTCCTGTGCATTCTCCAATTCGATATTTCAATGATTCGCCAGATAAACAATTAGAAACTTTAAGCATTTTCTTAGGAATATAAAAGTATACTTAAACTTTATTTAATGCAATATACCTATATTTTTGCAAATACCTGATGACTTCTGATGTAGACTGTTCATGTTTGATTGTGGATGTCATATTTGTGTGTCAATTTCTTTGCAGGCTTGAAGCCAATCTCGGGGTAGGCCTGGGTAACACGGTGAAATATTGGGTGCTGAAACAATGACACTAACACAACCTAGTGTTTCAACACTTTGTGCCAGCACAATTGTGTCACGACACAGTCGGGAGTAATGCGTTGCGTAAAGTATTAAAAACAAATCTGGCACTCTTAAAACTGAAACTCAGTACTTCAGCATCAAATTTCTGTTGGCTCAGGTCAGTCCTGGGTATCAGAGTCGGCATAACTATGACACACAAAGCGAAACATTATAATAAATCAATTAATGTAGAATTGCAGAATGTGAAAATTTTTAAGATAGAGAAGCATAAATTATTCGTAATATCAAATAAAATAATCCGCAGCGCCAAAAATCCTGAGGCTCGACTAGCGCGGCTTATATTACGCACATGTTTACTATAAAAACTAATAGTTTAATGTAATGTAGGTTGCCTATAGTCCATGATACAACCACATATCTAGTGCTAAACGTGCAGTCGCGTAATTTCTGAAACAGACCATACCTTTCCCGCACCTCGGTTTCATGAAGTGTCGAGTGCCATGTGAAAGTGTCAACACAAAAGTGTTATGCAACACTGTGTTACACAGGACTATCTCGGGGCCAGTGTTGTACACTATTTAGAGATGTAAATTTAGAATTAAGGACTATTTTATCAATAAAGAGTTTGAAAAAAAACATTATAAAATCGAACTTACTTCGAAATTTTTTCAATAATTCGTATTAAACAAAATATTCTGTTCTTAAGTTATATACCATATAGATATATTATATACGTATATATAGGAATATTTTATATATATTTTAGGAGAATGGAATCTTCTTTAATATAATCATGTTCGGAAAGGTTTCCGGGGATCCTTGCACGCAGGAGACAGGGCTCCAGATTAGGGTACAGACTCCCGGAAATCCGGGTCGAATTATCACCCCAGGTTTCTCCTGATAGTATATTATTCAGTTAGTATCGCTGACTATGAAAGAGAATATAACTTGATATCATAAAACTGTTTGAACATACTTGATAATTGAATTCAATAATATAATTATGGGGGAATGGGGAGAGTTATTGATGCATTGATATAAAATTTCGAGATGTGACATATGGTGGGACTTTCTTGAATATGTTGGACATCCGTATCAGGAAGTAGGGATAAGTGCGTGCAATTCAATGAATTGATATTGCTTCTTTCTATGTTGGTTATATATGTAAATTCAAACCGACTGACTTTAGACTGAGAGATACTGGAAGGATTTGTTACAGTATGAAGTCATTTCTTACAGTATGGCGCTTTCAGGGTGGTTCATATACGTAACAAATTGAAGGAAAATTATGCTCGCTATATGCCATACTTCCCCGGTGGGTGTTTATACCCGCCATGCCTTTTTGAAAATGTTTTTTTTATTATTTTTTTAAATTTATTTCTTACAGGCTGATTTTTTTAAAAATATTTTTTTTTATTAATCTTATACGAAAATCACCACGCTATACCATTCCGATGGTCCAAAATACCCGCTATACCCCCTCAAATATGTAATTTTTTAAAATTCAAAAAACTATTTTTTCAGTATGGCAGTTAAATTGTGGTCAGTTTATGATACAGTAAGACAAAATTATATTCGCCATACTTCTAGGCAGTACGAATAAAGGCGGTTCCATACTTGAAAAATGGTATTTTTTAACCGTTTTTAAAACACGCCTATAGAAGCCGTAGAATTATTTTTTACAGTATGGCATAAATGAAATCAGATTGTTCCAATAAGATTATAAAAAACAATACGCCATACTGTGACCATGGTATACGAAAGACCATGATACGAACGCTGCGATGTAAAAAAAATAAATGAATAAAACGATTATTCACAGTATGGCATTTTAATTGTCGGAAAGTTCATAAAAAGTATGATTCAGGAATATTTATGCTTATGGTGAAGTCCAAAAGTGGTGCCATACTGTAAGAAATTGTTCAAATATTTCATAAAATTTTACAATTATTTAATTACATTGTACGTATATAACCCACTCTACAAGTATGGCATTATAACGATTTTGTTTCTAATCATAAATACAACTACTAGATCAAATTTCAAGGTGAAAGAAATAGTTTTTCGAATTTTGAAAAATTACATGGCGGATATTTTGGATCGTCGGAATGGTATGGCGTGGTGATTTTCGTACAAGATTGATAAAAAACAAATCCTTCCAGTATCTCTCGGTCTACTTTGTAAGGTTCATAATCATAGAATTTTTGAATATACCGTGTTTGAGTCTATCGTCAGAAATTGAAAAAGAAATGAGGCACAGAAACGTTTATCAGTTACTTTTTACGAAAATATCTCAAGGTTATTCATTAAAAAAAAGACTAGTATAAATAGCAATACAACAAAAGCAATAATATATTTATATATATATATATATATATATATATATATATATATATATATATATATTTCTATATATGTATATACAGGGCTATTCAAATTCGAGTATATGCATGGGGATTTCGATAACGGTAAGAGATAGAGGGATGGTTAAATGGGGGGCAAAGTAGCATATTTCAGAGGTTAGTTAAATGAATAAAAAAAATCTGATCTAGCTCCTCTAGTTCTGGAGTTATATAGGAAAATTCGAAAATTTCGAAATCCTTTTTTTGCCTATATCTTTTTATCTAATGAATTGTTTTCAAAACAATTGTCACTTTGCCATTGCCACTTTTTCTAAGCTATCTAAATATCTGAATAAAAATTATATACAGGGTGTCGTATAAATTGGGCCACCCTCAACTTTCAATTTTCAAATACGGACCTGTATTTTTTATTGCATTTTTTTGAATGCCAAGAGTCAAGAGAGTGTTCAGGAAATATTGAACTATTACCAGTAAAATTTCAACATTTTTCAAAAATTCCAGCTCTAATTAAATAAATATCATAAAATAAGGTATAAAATGCCTAGATTTGGAAGATAATCAACATTATTCGACGAAAAATGTCTTCTTCAAGAATTCATCCACATTTCAGTTCACGCAACCCATGATCAATGTACGAAAATGTGAAATTCTTCCTAGTACGTTTATGTGCATAAAATCATTGCCCAAACAAAAAAATGTTCGACTGGCAGTCTTCATATTACAGACACCAATTTGGAAATATTTCATTGTTAATTACTTTCCGAACTATCTACATTTTCAGCTAATTCATGGGCATTCTGTTGCTATATACAACAATTTATTATGATTAAACTATTTGAATTCTCATTGTATGCTTTGGAAAATAAATATTTAGTTTACCTCACTTGTCATTATTTTGACAGTTTCTTGGAAATTATCGTTGGTATTTAATGAAAAATCTGCTAGTACTGAAAATGGGTTTCCCCATAGAGCAGAAAAGAGATATGATTAACGTTTTCTACAGAAATAGTAGGAGATTTCATCTTTCCGCTTGACTTTTTTTATGGGGTACACTGAAAAATTGAATATATCAAAACGAAATTGAAAATATAGAAGATTTAAGAATTAAAATCATGAACGCTTTCGCATCACTACGCCGAAGAGATATCTTCAGAGCGAATAATAACTTTAAAAAACGACTCTGTAAATGTCTGGAACGAGAAGATCGTCAATTCAAACATTTATTTCGATTATGATTACTTATAATGACTTATTTCAATTCTAGATAATAACTGAACATGTTCTTGTGCGATAAGTTATAAAATATGAAAACCTATATGATCAAATACAATGTTATGTTTGTGACAGATTATGTTTGTGAGTTCGCAGCAGAATACATACAACAGATCTTCCTCATACCTACTGAGGTTAATTAGAGTTGTTATGGAATTAAAAAATGATGAGATATCACTAGTATTAGTTCAATATTCCCAAACCACTTTATGATTTATATAAAAATAAAACGCCAATATGAAACAAATATAGGTAGTTCGACAAGTGAGTAACAATGAAATATTTCCAAATTGGTGTCTGGAGTATGAAGATTGCCATTGGAAGATTATTTTGTTTGGGCATTTATTATATGCACATACATGTACGTACTGGGTAAAAATTTCACATTTTCGTACATTGATCATGGGTTGCGTGAACTGAAATGTGGATGAATTCTTGAAGAAGACATTTTTCTTCGAATAATGTTGATTATCTTCCAAATCTAGGCATTTTATACCTTATTCTATGATATTTATTTAATTAGAGCTGGAATTTTTGAAAAATGTTGAAATTTTACTGGTAATAGTTCAATATTTCCAGAACACTCTCTTGACTCTTGGCATTCAAAAAAATTCAATAAAAAATACAGGTCCGTATTTGAAAATTAAAAGTTGAGGGTGGCCCAATTTATACGATACCCTGTATATAATTTTCATTCAGATATTTAAATAGCTTAGAAAAAGTGGCAATAGCAAAGTGACAATTGTTTTGAAAACAATTCATTAAATAAAAAGATATAGGCAAAAAAAGAATTTCGAAATTTTCGAATTTTCCTATATAACTCCAGAACTAGAGGAGCTAGATCAGATTTTTTTTATCCATATAACTAACCTCTGAAATATGCTACTTTGCCCCCATTTAACAATCCCTCTATCTCTTACCGTTATCGAAATCCCCATGCATATACTCGAATTTGAATAGCCCTGTATATATATATATATATATATATATATATATATATATATATATATATATAAATATATATATATATATATACACAGTGGCGTAGATAGCTTTTTGCGATGGGGGGGGATATGACTTTGTGTAAAATTCCATATTTTTTTCGTCTAAAGTTTTATTTGTTGATAAAAATAATCTTTCATGTAGTACAAAAAGAGCAGAAAAAAATTTTAGGCATAACATCGCCTTGACGAATTAAATATTTCTTCCACACTTTCAACTAACGAGAACAGCAGGTGTGGCAGTAAAAAAAATTTTGATAAAACTTGTCAGTTTTGATGAATTTATCAGCTGCTTTGTCAACTTCGTATAAATCATGCTTGAAAAACACCTAAAATCTTTTAAATATAAGTATCTAGTCTAGTCAAGGAGGTGTATCGCTTAAAAACAGAGGATTGTGGGTTCGAGTCCCACCTTGCTCTTGAGTGTAGTTTATGTCCGGAATTTAGTGGTTCAAAAATTAATCTGTTGGGTAATGACTTAGATTCAAGCCCATTGGCCGTTCGGAACCGGCGTTAAACTGTATTTCCCTGGTGTTAATAAAAATATTCTAGTCAACAAGTGCTTTTTTGTTCAACTTTTTTTAGCAGTTTCGGAGAAATGAAAGTGAATTGTTATTCGATTTGTAGCATGTAGATGTTTTTTGAGAAAATTAAAAATTCGCAAGCGAAAATTGTGAAAGTTATAAACAATATACCTACTGAAAAAAAAGGGATTGGTTTTTTGCCAATATGTCGAAAAATAATTGAAATTTTTCAAATCTGAATAAATATTCAAAAAAAAGAAGAATCTTCCCAAAAGAAAAACTCAACTTCCGGAACTGTAGAGTCAATGTTATTAAGTAAAAATACGGCTGAAAAGCGGTAACTTCGTTTGAGCAAGTCACGCCCATATAGGACACTTCAACAATAATCATTATTTAACCATATAAAATATGAAAAATTATTGAATCGGTGAATGAACAATAATCCGGCGATAATAGAAATTTTTCTATTAGTTATGCAATAGTTAATTAACAATTTTTTGGTGCTTGAATATGAAAATTGTGATAACTGTTCAAGTATAGATCTAAGATTTTTTCATTCTTGGAGTTATTGAAGTAAATCCCTGTTGAAAAAATTAAAAATTTCAATTTTTCAGTTTTTTATTAACAATTTACGTAGTTTTGCAAAATCGAAATGAAATTTTTTCATGAATTCAATGGTCCGTTTTTTCTTATCGGAAGCTACATGGAAATGGTTGATTTCAATGTTCATCTCCTATTGTTTAAAAAATTGTTAGAAATAAATACGTTGTTTATAAGAGAATCAGAAAAAAAGTTATGATTAGAGTGTTTAATTTTGCAACTAAGTAAATTGTTAGTAGAAAACTAAAAAATCGAATTTTTTAATGGGGATCTATTCTGAGGTCTTTCGAAACTAGCTCCAAGAAAGGAAAGAAAATCAAATTCATAGTTTAACAGTTAACACACTTGCATTGTTCTTGTTCAAGCAGCAAAAAACTATTGCATAACTAATGCGCGAAAAATAGCGATTAAAATTTGTTGCCGCTGGATTATTGTTCATTCACCTATCCAGTAAGAACCTGAAATATTTCATTCCTTAATTTCCATATTTAATATAGTTAAATAATGTTTTTTGTTGAAGTGTCCCAAATGGCCAGATGACCTGTTTTCGGCCGTATTTTTACCCCTCTGAGAAAATTATAAATATTCATCCTAAATGTTCCGGTTAAAAATTTCTTATAGGAAATTTCCTCCTCTTTTTGTAGCTTTATTTAGATATCAAAATATCTATTAGTTTTTGAGATACTTGAAAAAAAAACAACTGTTTTCTTTTTCTCTCAGTAAATTTATCACTTTTACAATTTTCCCGAACGGAAATTAATTTTTTTCAAAAACTATCTACATGCTATTTGCTCATATTCTTCCGAGACTAATGCAAAAAGTTGAACACAAAAGCACTTGTAAACTAAACTGTATTCTCATGATTAGTAAATCTTTCTCCGAGATTCATGATGTAGAAGTCCAGCCATCGCAAGAAAATTTTTACTTACTCGACAATTTCTATTAACTTCAAAATATTATGGAGTAATTAAATTGATAATCAAATCCAAAATTTAGTCCTATTTTTCAAAGCGCTCATATTTCGATACCTACTCTACATTAAAAAATATTGGAAATATTAAATATTGATTGAAAATCCTCTATGAGTCACGCTCTTCGAATGTAAACAGGAATTTAATCGGTCACTAGGACCAAAAAACGTGTTTGAAAGAGCTTAAATGGAAAATTTTATGTACGAAGGAAGAAGTCAACCCAAAACCTCATCGCACTTCTTCTCTTTTTAAATTGTATACTACCTATACTATTGAACAAAACTGCTTCAGATATAATACTACACCATCAAACAAAAGCTCGAGCACTTTTGTTTAATAGTAAGTATAGTATACAATTTAGAAAGAGAAGTGCGTGGAGATATTGGTTGACTTCTTCCTTTCGAAATGAAAATTTTCCATTAGAGCCATTTAAACTTTTTAAACACTTTCTTGCTCATAGTGACCGATTGAACTTACTAATTCAACATTGAATAAAATATGCTCAAAACTACTAGTTACTTTATTATGTTAAAATTATGTCCATTCCTGATTTGTCGGCATGTTCGAAGCGCGGAAATTATACAATACTTAATTGCACAGCCATCACAAGAACATATCTAGGTGATTTTTTTTATAATTGCACATACATAATAGCAGAAGAGGTGCTAGTGCTTAGTAAATTTCATGTAAAGGTACTTAAATACGTACATAGATACGAAGACTTTTATTCAGTTCTATTATAATTATCGTAGGCTCATGGGGGGGGGATTGATCCCCTTGATCCCCCCTATCTACGCCACTATATATATATATATATATATATATATATATATATATATATATATATATATATATATATATATATATATATATATATATAATAAAGTTTAAACTTTAAAAGTGATGTGCGAGAATTCAATCTCAGTTATATATATATATATATATATATATATATATATATATATATATATATATATATATATATATATATATATATATATATATATATATATATATATAAATATATAGATATATATATATATATATATATATATATATAGAGTTAATGAAAAGTTATCTCGCAGATAGGCGGTAGTCGGTTTCTGTGAATGAGGTCAACAGTACTACTAAAATATTGAGCTTTCAATTGCATACTTGTGGTGAAGTGATTCCGTATGCCGATGATACTGCCATCTTCTACACCGACAACTCATTGTTTGCACTAAAGCAAAAATGCGAAAAAGACTTCATAGAGTTTTTGGATTACTTTGATTATAAGTAACCTTCAATAGTGAAAATACGGTATATAGGTATGCCAGATCATATGCGTCAGGTTTGCCTTATTTTGACACACTTTATGTTCAGTATCAGCAGAAGGTTGTAGATGTTAAGTAGAAATTAACAGTTAAATATCTTGGTAATACGCTCGATTCGCATTTGAGATGAAAATATCATGTTGAGAGTGTGATCAGAAAACTTAGATCACTTTTACCTCTCTTCAGAATTTGCAACGGATTCTCTAGTATGAATCACCTGAAGATTATATATCATGCACTCGTTGGATCGGGTATGCTATAATGGTGTGGGGTGGTATGGACGGTATTCATTCAAGAAAATAATCATCATTAATAAATCGTTTATATATAGTAGATTCTAGGCAGACATATTGTGCTAAGCTTCTTTTATCACAGTTCCATAACTACTCTAAATCAGAACTTACGTCACATGGATAAGACAAAAGAAAGGCTGATGCTCAGTATAGGCTGTCTGCTACACACAAGAGTGTCTTTCAGAAGTCTCTTGTATATCTGTTTCCAAGAATCTCTAACAGGCTTCCTGTTAAGATTCGTGCAACAGTTTCTTTCATGTTATTCAGGTTCAAACTTGGATTAACTCACAGTCACGATCATTCATAGCAGACTTGGTAGAACTTAAATCGTTCTAGAGAAGTAATTATACTTATGATGATGAAAAATATCGGAAATCAGTCTGTTTTTACCGTTTCGACGAAAATTGTGTTTCATCAAACCATATACAAGGACTTGACCTTTCAAGTTCTTTGAATATTTGTTATAAATTATATTATATTACTGACGCCTGTTCTAACCATGTTCCTTCTAATTTGTATTAAAAATTATTATAATTAATTACATATATATACATATATATATATATATATATATATATATATATATATGTATATATATATATATATATATATATATATATATATATATATCTTATATATAAAATTCTCGTGTCACAATGTTCGTTCCCATACTCCTCCGAAACGGCTTGACCGATTCTCATGAAATTTTGTGAGCATATTGAGTAGGTCTCATCCCCCTAAATGTTAAGGGTAGTCCACCCCTAAATTTTTTATTTTATTTTTTAGACAAAAATTTTTTTTTTTTATTTTTTTATGATACAGCATACAAAAATACATACAATCCTAAATTTTCACCCTTCTACGATCAACCCTTATTTTTTATTTGTTAAACTCCTTCGAAACGACTCGACCGATTCTCATGAAATTTTGTGTGCATATCGGTTAGGTCTGAGAATCCGACAAAATCTATTTTTCATCCCCCTAAATATTAAGGGTAGTCCCCCCTTACAACATTTTCTGTTCTATTTTTTTATGATACAGCATTCAAAAATATATACAACCCTAAATTTTCACCCCTCTACGATCAACCCCTATTTAGATAGATAAAAATAATTTTTATGGCAGAACAACGTTTGCCGGGTTAGATAGATAGATATAAATCGGCAGATAGATGAATAGATAGAAAGATAGATAGATAAAAATAATTTATATGGCAGAACAACGGTTGCCGGGTCAGCTAGTATATATATATATATATATATATATATATTTATATATTTAAATATATATATATATATATATATATATATATATATATATATATTTATATATATTTATATAAATATATATATATAACATGCATTCGCACATATGAGATAAATCCATTTTGTTATTTTTTACCTATTTGTTTGTGGTTAAACTATTAGCTGGTTCAGTTAGATTCTCCACGCATGCAACTATAATTTGAAGATCATAAAGTAATGACTCCACGTAACTAATAAAGTAGACATATGAAAGATATAAACTATTATTTTGCTGGTACTATCAAGGATACATATTAAGTATACAGCAATTAATGATAATATTGAATTTACAACACGTCTGCCGATTATGCTCTAAACAAGATTAATAATTGAAAACGCAAGGATTTTCAAGTTATCACTATTGGATCAGAAAATTCAAACCTCCGTTCCTAAGTAACATTTAGTCGAAAGAAGTCTCCTCCGTTTGATACTAAAACGTTGGTATATTTTCGAATATATATAATGATATTGTATGTTACCAATATGAACAACTAAAGTCTTGTGTTTTGCTAAATGAAAAAAAACCATTGATATTTCACAGAATAAACCTGATAAAATTAAACTTTTGAGTTCAACAAGAAGACTTATTGGAAGATGATGTAATCATAATAGATTATGATGTAATTTCAGAAGAGAGGTTAGGTTGACAAAATAAGCGTGATATTCAATTTGAATCTTTTGAACTTTTCAATATTTTATTGTATTTACTTCTTATATAATATCGGAGATCGAAAATTAAAAGAGCAATGAGGCACATAAATGTTCATCAGTTTATTTTTATATACATATATTATTATTCGCAGACTGTGTTGGATAATTGATTGTTCTGGTCATTAGATGTTTCATTACTCCTTAACCGAAAATGAAGCATTAACATGGTAGAATCAGTGTTGCTCACTAGAGAAAGAGTAATTTATTTTTATTTTCAAAATAATTTTTGTTGTTTGATTTCCTTATTTGACTATGATGGCATCAATATTGTGTATAGGTAATGCAATAAGTAAATATCTTTCAGTTTCTTTTGAATAAAAATAAATAAATTCTTGTATTTCAATTGATTGATGTATAATATGGAACAATGTTGTATTGAAGAATATAATATTTATTGTCTACCTAGATAAATTAGAATGAATTACACTAAAAAAATGCATCCATTATTTGAACAAGAACCAGAAATAAATATGTCGAAATTATAAGCATTTCAAATAACATAAAATAAAACGATGAAAGTGTATTTTAAATTCTAAGAAAAAGCGTGAGTTGCCGGACTCTTTTTTGTTTTTGTTTAAATACAAATAATCAAACCCCTAAGTCAATTTGAAGGGGCTGGGGAGACGTACAAAGCTTGAATAACTTCAAAAACGTATGAAATATTTACATACAAATTGAAGCTGTGAGAAAAAACATTGAGAATTCACAAATATCATCTTCCTAATATCAACCAAATTTGCGAAAATCTTCAAAACCACCTTCAACATGAAAATATCGACGACGAAAGATGTATGATTTGAAACCCATTCTGTGCACTTCCATGACATAAACTCAATTCAAGTACTAAATTTCGATGGCTTGACTCAATCAACAGAAGCTGTGTAGATGCGTTAATCGAAAACAACGAAAAACCATAAAATATTCAAATTGAAGTGACGGTGGTTTAGAAAAATAGTTGAAAGCACCACGATGCACTACTCCAACATTAGCTCAACTCTCGAAAGGAATTTGAACCTTCTAACTTATTCTGGATGAACTATGGAGGTGCACAAATACTCAAACACCACGAAAAAATTAAAAAACAAGCAATCCCTACTTGAAAATGGCGGCGATGTAAGATTTACCGCCCAAAAGTAGTTTCTTAGCATCCACTTAATCCAAGTACAAATTTGCAACTCTCTAACTCAATTTGGAGGGGAATTGGAGATGCATCCCTCGTCACTCATTGTTGAATTTCGATAAAATACAATGTTCTATTATTTTCGGTGAAAATACGACTAAAAATAGTTCTATCAATGAAAGTTAAGTAGTGGTTAGCTTACAAGATTGTTTTACATTTCACGACTCTACGTGTTAGAAATTATTTTATTGAATGTACGTAGAGACAAACTCACAATTCATCAGTTAATATACAATATTTTCTTGTGTTAGTTATTCGGAAATCAATATTAGTTATTGTAGCTTGTGATTTCATGACAATTGGAATAATGCAATGTTTAACTGAAAATCATAGTTTTTGGCATAAATAATAATATTTTTGGCTGGCACACAAGAAAAATATGTCTGTTGTTCATAAAAAAATTAATAGCCATAAAGGTAATCTCCCTTACAGGTATTATTTGCAATTGCAAGATACGTATATCAACTTTTACATAGCTGAAAAGTTTTGTAGAAAAATGCGGAACTCATATCATTGTACAGATAAGTTTAAAATTAAATTAATATTGCATCAGAAGGAAAACTCACAAAACTTATTCAATAAGACATGAAATTTCTTAAGGTATTTTTTGAACCTGAAATTCTTTGGTGTAACTTCAGTCTTGACAATTATAGCATAATAGTTTATGAAACTTATGTTTCATAAACTATTTTTATGTCGATTTATTGCCGTAATGATTTTCGAGTTCGAGTTTCAAGAGCATCTTCGTAGCATCATACGCAATATTTCTAAATCTTCTGATTTCTCATTTATCTAATTGAAGTTATATATAAATGTATGTATTCACACAATATATATATATATATATATATATATATATATATATATACATATACAGTGACAAGGCAAGATCCTAATTTGATGTGGGCAAGGTACATTTCGCGAGGCCCTCTTCTTCTTTTCCAACATGCATCAACTAACTTTTGACAGCTACTATTTTAATAATTGTTCCATTTTTGTCGCAATAATCTCAAAAAAATATAGGTGGTCTATGTAATCAAGAGACAGCGAACAGTAAATTTTTATCACCATTTTGCATCATTACCAATATTGTCAGCAATATTTGACGTTCATTTTATTTGCTAGTAATAAAAAATCAGTTGTTTACCTGCTTTTAGGAGACTGTATAGGTTGTTTGCTGTCTTCATAATCAAACATGCTCTTCTAAAAATCATAGTTTTTGGCATAAATAATAATATTTTTGGCTAGGCACACAAGAAAAATATGTTTGTTGTTCATAAGAAAATTATTATTAGCCATATAGGTAATGTACCCTTACAGGTATTATTTGCAATTTCCAGATACGTATATCAACTTTCACATAGCTGAAAAGTTTTGTAGAAAAATGCGGAACTCATATCATTGCACAGATAAGTTTAAAATTAAATTAATATTGCACCAGGAGGAAAACTGAGGAATCTGAAATTCTTTGGGGTAACTTCAGTCTTGACAATTATAGCATAATAGTTTATGAAACTTATGTAGATTAATTT
>JARQZK010003288.1:0-18664 GCA_030704885.1 Cynegetis impunctata
CTCTTATGTTTTTTTCAAAAATCTATACTTTTTGGTCAATTTGTCGCCTGCTTTGAATATAAATGAGTTCTAACTCATAGTTTTTTTTTCTTTTGCTATCATCAATATATGGTTGAGACAATCGACCTATCATTTCACGAAAAACTAGCTCGCTAACCTCAAAAAAAAATTAAGTTGTTTTCAATTTAATTTAAATCCGAAAACCTTAAGTAAAGTTTGACTATTTACTGTGAAAAATAAATATGTACCAGATACAGAATCAGCAAATGATCTATAAAACTAGCCTGTTTAATGCTCTTTCGAAAGCGGTATAACATTTGTGGTTTCTTTCTTTCCAAAAGTCTAAAAATTCCAATTTTGTCATTGAAGTCGTGCTACTTGCGAAATACACTGCGCCGCAAATTTAACGTATAGATTATATATTTCCTAAGTTTTGACTGAATATTTTCTCAGGCGGTGATCCGATTTGAATGAATTTTTCACAAAATAGTAGCTCCGTTCTTTGAAAAAATGTAATAGTTATAGATGATCAAAAAAAATGAATAAACTTATTGTACAGGGTGTTTGAATAGCGACATGTTTTCTTCGTCCAAGTTTACATCCTTCTGCAGGCAATATCGGGTAGCTCAGACTTGTAGTATAGAGAGATATACAAAACCACATAAACACAGTTTCTACTTGTGAAGAAATTCTGAATACACAATCTTCTTCGCAAATTAATAAAAAAATTTTAGAAAATTTCGTTTGAAAAGTGAGACAATTATAAAAACATGAATATCTTTCGAGTGGCTCAAGATAAACAGACGATTGAAAAAACAAATTACTCAGAAGTCATGCGATTATAATACCGTCTATTTTTTTTCTGCCTGAGCTACCCGATATTGCCCGCAGAAGGATGTAAACTTGGACGAAGAAAACAGATCGCTATTCAAACACCCTGTACAATAAGTTTATTCATTTTTTTTGATCATCTTATAACTACTGCTTTTGCTCAAAGAACGGAGCTACAATTTGGTGAAAAATTTGTTCATATGGGATCACCGCCTGAGAAAATATTCAGTCAAAACTTAGGAAATATTTAAGCTATGCGTTAAATTTGCGGCGCAGTGTATTTCGTAAATAGCACGACTTCAATGACAAAAATTGGAATTTTAAGAATTTTGAAAGAAAAAAACCACAAATGTTATACTGTTTTCGAAAGAGCATTAAAAAGGCTAGTTTTTAAGATGATTTGCTGGTTCTGTCTGGTACAATATTTTTTCACAGTAAATAGTCAAACTTTACTCAACGTTTTCGGATTTAAAATAAATTGAAACAACTTGATTTTTTTTAGGATAGCGAGCTAATTTTTAATGAAATGATAGGTCGATTGTCTCAACCATATATTGATGATAGCATAAGAAGAAAAAAAAACAGGAGTTAGAACTTATTTATGTTTATGAGGCGAGAAAATTACCAAAAAGTATAGATTCTTGAAAAAAACATAAGAGTGACAATATCTCGAAAACCAGAAAACTTTTACTGAGGTCATGTTGATGTTATCTGATTGACCTGAAGCCAATCCTCCTCCAGTGTCACTCTGGCGTGTTATTTACGGGACACCCTGATATATATATATATATATATATATATATATATATATATATATATATATATATATATACATATATATATATATATATATATATATATATATAATATATATATATAAATATATATATAGATATATATATATATATATATATATATATATATATATATATATATATATCGGCATTTCAGGGACAAACCTTAGCTATAGAATTTTCTTTGAGAAAAAAATATAAATCAGTGTACTTTATTGAAAATCGCTGTCGAAACTTCCGCACTAATGATAATGATTACGAATAGCTTGACCTAGTTAATTCTTTCTCGCCATTTTGTAAAATAAATATGTTATTTTGATCATATCAATGAAAATAGTCGCTCCCTCCATATATTAGTGCTACATGCTGAACTATTTAAAAACTCTATACATTCTAACGTGAACTAGTAAGTCTCGTGAATACGTCAGCATTACGTTTATTGCTATACGGAAACTGGCATGTACACATTACAAAAATATTCTGGCATTCAATATTGAAGTGATACGACGTTAATAAATTTTCAGATAACGAAATTCAGTTCAAAGATTCAGGATAGAAAAAATTGTCATATAATGGAGATAGATGGTATTATTTGACCTGAGTGGACAACACCGAAATATTTAGTACACGTTAGTATAGACAATTAGCAGTTTTCACAGTCTATTGTGTGAAAAACTTCACCTGCATTTCTAAATTTTTAAAGAGAGTTCAAAAATATTTATAACCTATTCACTTCTTAATACAAATCTTTGACAAAGTTTGTCAGGTTTTTTTTGAGTAATTAAAGATGTATCGTTAATATGTATTCTAAGGATTTTCGAATACTAAAACACGCATGTCCGTAGTTTTCGGAAATGGGGATAGTATTAAAAATATTTTGGAAGTTGTTTTGTTGTTTTAGCAGTACACTGGCGATCCGCGATTTGTGTGTAGTACTTTCTTCAAATAAACAGCTTTCTTGTTATCCTTGGAAGCATAGTACGATGCGCGGCGTGCTCAGTTCAGAAAATTTCATTACTTATTCCTCATTTCAATTTTTCGACGGTTGTTTCAGCAGTGCGGACCATCTTTCTTTGTGTCAATTTGGTTAACGATTAATGAAATCGATACATTCGATAAGTGAAGAATTATCTTAGGAATTGAGTCTTCTTGAACTATAATAGAAGTTTCTTTTAAGTTCCAATTGTTATAATTTTTGTGGACTGAATAAGGGTGAGTACATTTTTTTAATTGCACCTGAAAACATCCGTCATTTTTCTTCTGATATGCATTCAAGAAAAAAATTTCGATCAGATGAAATAAAAAGTTTATTATGACCCATTCTGTTTCTCACATTTTATAATTAGAAATATTTCCAAACTGATATGCAAAAACAAGGTAAGCTTGGATTCGGGTATGAGAAATATCGAATACTAAACATGGATAAACAATTGTTTCCAATTTTTTCAGTCATATAACTCCCAAATGAGCCATTTCAACAGAAATCATCAACTTATATATATATATATATATATATATATATATATATATATATATATATATATATATATATATATATATATATATATACATATATAAAACTTCTGACGCAGCGGTTCATCACACAGTCTTGGTATCACAGTTTATATGAATTTTAGTACCTATGGAAAAAGCATAGTACTAAGAAATTAAATATTGGGCCAACGGGTAGGTAATACTTTGAAAAAACTCAAAGAAAATAAATGCATTAAATATGGAATATATTTAGCTGGAGAGAAGAATTCAGGTCAATTCGATCATTCAATGGTTCATCAAATTCCTCAATTCTTGAATTTCAATTTTCCACCCCCTCTATGTAAAATATGCAAGTCTTTTTCTTTTTTTGAATGTATGACTCTCATTTAATATATCATAGAAATAATTATTCATTCTCACTCCGAAATTTCTATGTACCTATACACATCATGTTACAATTAACACATGATTCAATTTAAAAATTCACAACTAAGATGGAACAAAATAACTCTAATAATTGTCTATATATCTATATGACTGAAGCTTACCATAAACATGACTTGCAATGGTTCATGAACCGTCATTTACGGATACTACAACATTATAATCGAATAATGGAACAAGTTTTTCTGTTTTTCAAGGAAAATTGAAATATTTCACTAATATCAGTAGCCCTAGTAAAAAACTGACATAAATTTTCTCACATTAAAATATCAATATCGCATACCGTACTAACAACTCTTCAGATAAATTCTCAATTAATTGAAATAAAGGAAATCCTAGAAATTAACAGGTACTTATAAGAACTATGATAACTTACGTAATAAACAAATAGACTGGAGTCATTACCCCCTTGCTGAATGTGTTCTATATTTGATGTAATTCGTGCAAGTTTTTTCAAAGGAATACCTTCCTATTACTCCACTATATTGTTGCTGTTGTTCTTCAGGTACTAAACACTATAAATATATATATATATATATATATATATATATATATATATATATATATATATATATATATATATATATATATATATATATAAATATATATATATATATATATATATTTAAGATATATATATATATATATATATAGATAATATATATATATATATATATATATATATAAATATAAATATATATATATATATATATATATATATATATATTTATTTAGATATATATATATATATATATATAAATATATATATATATATATATATATATATATATATATATATATATATATATATATATATATATATATATATATGTAGGTATATAATAATAATAATAGTCTTTATTCTCATAATAAAAAAATACAACATTGAATAGTATATTCATATATAACATACTTCTAATACTTCTGAAATCTAAGTTGAAATTGTGATTTCAAATTTCAAGTGCTGCAGTTTGTTTTCGTTACAATAAAATAAAAGAGATTTTCCCAATTTAGAAAAAATTATTTCATGTATGTGGGTGTAAAACATATGAAGTTTCATCAGTTCTTTGTAAAACTTATTATGAAGCAATATATTTCTCATTATTAACTAGGTTGTTTGAATTATCTTACATATTTATGAACTCATCTCTCTGGATGAGCTGTATCATCAATAGATTTGTATGAGTAATATGTGTGCTTCTTGTTATGTTCAACCTGTGAAAAACTCAATATTTAAGAAAGTTATTGTAGAAATGTAGTATTAATTATACAACTGTTTTTCTTGTATATATTCTTTCTCTCTATTTCTCTCTCTCTCTCTCTCTCTATATATATATATATATATATATATATATATATATATATATATATATATATATATATATATATATATATATAGTAGTATAAAAGTATATCGACCGTACGGTATGAAATAGTAAGGAGGTTTATTGGGTGTGCGGTCTGTTATATATAAAAGAAAACTCTACTTTTCCTAGCTACTCAATATTTCGTCAAACTTTATTGACATCATCAGGAGTCTACTGTAAAGATTGAAAATAAAACAAAAATAACACCAGAATACAAAAACATCAAACAACTTACAGTTTAAAAGTAAAATTCAAACACACAAGGCATCACATCGACATGTTAAACAGTACTGATCACACAATGGGAACAAATCTCCCTAACAACTGGTCTAATTTTTTCTTTGATTCTCATAGAGATAACACAAATATGTGGTGATTTTATTAATTCATTTTCAAACTAAATGAACCAAAAAAGTTTACGACGACATGTTAACTTTGACTGTACAATCAGGGTATGAAATAATGAATTTTTTTTTTTTTCCTCTATTTAGCCAATTTTAAAATATACTACTATATATATATATATATTTATATATATATATATATATATATATATTTATATATAAATATATATATATATATATATATATATATGTATAGATATATATTTATATATATATATATATATATATATATATAAATATATATATATATATATATATATATATATATATATATATATATATATATATATAAATATATATATATATATATATATATAAATATATATATATATATATATATATATATATATATATATATATATATATATATCTATATAAAATATATATATATATATAAATATATATATATATATATATATATATATGTATATATATATGAAATGAATTCAGAATAAGTGTAAATTACCACTTGTAGGTTGATGTTTGAATTTATTCTGTGCGAAATTCAATATATTTAATAGTGTCAATAATATTTGGCTTTTTTTGTAACCACATAATTTTAGTTGAAAATTTCAAATTTTCTAGGAAGATAATTACAATTAATAACTATGTGAGACTTTTTCATTTTCGAAAATGTCGATTAAAGCAAATCATGTTGGCCACTCAATAGAAATATTTTTCTTGAATTAACAACTCATTGCTATCTTATTATCCAAATACACAACTTAAATATTATTTCATTCATTTATCATGCGGCCATCCGTATTTCTGAAAAATATAAAAGATTGCTTCTTTTTATGTTGCAATGATATTCATATGGACTGCTTTCATCTGTGCTTGATATATAAATGTATATACATATATATATATATATATATATATATATATATATATATATATATATATATATATATATATATATATATATATATATATATATATATATATATATATATATATATATATATATATATATATATATATATATATATACAATCTCTTGATAATTATTAGCAATAACAGGCTTGTTGAATCTTAGTGATTCATCTACATATGAACAAATTAAAAAAGATTTAACTAAGACTCTGAAAAATGAAAGTAACAAATTGTTTGAAACATGGTGACAAAAAATTTTTCCACAAACATCAAAAGAAATAATTCGACACAACAGTCTTTCACCTAAATTTCATGGTCTTCCTAAAATACATAAAGAAAACATACCATTAGGACCTATTGTCTCTTATATTCAATCACCTCTATATAATATTTCTAAATTTCTCTCTTCAATATTAAAAAATATAGTAAATCAAAATCCTTATTATATCAAAAATTCTCTCGATCTCGTAGACCATCTTAAAACTTTGAAAATACCTAACAATTACGAATTTTTTTCATTAAATGTTGTTTATCTTTATATCAATATTCCAAATTCTTTGGTTCCAATAATAATTAATGACAAATGAAATATTATCAAAAATTATACAAATATTCCTAAAACCGATTTTATAGAAGCAATTCAATTTGCACTTGGTACAAACTATTTTCAATATGAAAATAACTTCTACCAATTTCCTATTTCCAGTGTTATAGCTCAATTAGATTTAGAATATTTAGAAAAAAATGTATTAAATAATTCGAATGAACAAATTATAACTTTCAAAAGGTATGTTGATGATTGCCTCATAATAACATCAGAATATTTTATTGATAATATTCTCAAAAAATTCAACGACTTTAATAGAAAATTACAATTTACTCTAGAAAAAGAAACAAACAATACATTAAATTTTCTTGATATTACTCTCATACACAAAAACAATGAAATTATCACAAAATGGCATAGAAAAGAAATTTTTTCACAAAGAACATTGAACTACAACAGTACACATCATTTGTCACAAAAAAAGAGTTTAATAATCAGATATATAGACAGAGCACTTAAACTTACTTCACCTACACACAGACATGAAACATTACAAGATGTCCATAAATTACTCATAAAAAACGATTACCCAATAAAACTTATACAGAAAATCACTAAAAATAGAATTCATAAACTATAAAACACATTAGAAACATCAAAAAAAGAAAATATTAACAAAAAATATATTCCTCTTCCATATATTCCTCATTTAAGTAATAAAATTTCACAAATTTTAAATTCACACGATATTAAAGTAGCCCATACCACACAAAATCAAATAAAACAAATATATTCTAAATTAAAAAGTAAAACACTCTTCTGCAAAAATCTCATGTTGTTTATAGTATACCCTGTAATAATTGTAATAAATCATATATAGGACAAACTTTTTAAAATTTAGAAGAAAGATTAAAAGCACACAAATATACCAGAACACAAAACACAGCACTAATAAAACATAAAAACAATGAGAATCATACTTTCAACTTTAATAGCTCAAAAATTTCAGAAATAGAAAAAGATCAAAATTGCAGAGAAATTTTAGAAATGTTACATATTAAAAAAAATTTAAATAAAGTCGTAAATGATAGAACATATGTTTATCAAACATTTGAGTTCAATATACGCAGATTTAATTCTTTAATTTTTCTAAGAAACAACATAAATCAAAACAAAATAATTCAACAAACAAACTCTAACCATAACAACTCATCTTCCTAGACAAAATTTAAACATCTAGAATTTTCAATTTTCCTAAAAAGAGAGTATAGTTTAGAACATGTGATCTCCAAAATTACAAGTAATGTCTTTTTAAAGACAACAATCAAATATTTTAAACCTATTTTGTACATTACGTGGGTGAAGGTTTTTGTGGTTCCTTTCCCATCTAATATCAACAGACCTGTCTGTTGATATTGGACTAAATAGCACGTAATTAATAACTGAACACGGCCACACATGTAATGAGAAACTTTTGAAAAAAAGATAAATAGTACCCCATACTTTGAACCTATTTCGAACATTACGTGGGTAAAGGTTTCTGTGGTTTCCCTTACCATCTAATAATAACAGATTTGAATGTTAATATTGGACTGAATAGCATGTAATAAATAACAAAGAACGGCCACAGCCGAAAACTTTTAGTGAAACATAGTAGTCTTTTTCTACTCAAATTTTTTCAAATCAATAAATGTCAAAGAAATTTCAATTTTTTCAAAAGTTTTGATGAAGCCACGAATGTCGTGGCGGAACGTACTTTTAAATAAAATCGAGTTTTTCGAGTTTATCAAGAGATTAGAAATAGTTCACAGGCAACAACAATTCGAATAAATAATATATATATATATATATATATATATATATATATATATATATATATATATATATATATATATATATATATATATATATATATATATATATTAGATATATATAAATATATATATATATATATATATATCTATATATATATATATATATATATATATATATATATATATATATATATATAAATATATATATATAAATAATTATATATATATATATATTATATTATATATATATATATATATATATATATATATATATATTTGCACTCTTTACGGTCATAATTTCCATACCGTATCGTACGTTGTAACCGGCAAAATGAGGATGTCTAGATATTTTAGGATATGAGTGAATTTTCCGAAGGCTGGTATTCTTCTTCTCACTTCCGCCCGTTGATTTTCCTTTCCCAGTGTAGTATTGTATCTTTGGTATATATAGTGGGAAAAATTTTCTATTTTTAGGTTATCAACTGAAACAACTATGTTTTCCTGACTCATACTTTTGTTTTTCTGGATGTTCATCTTATTACCGACTTGTCGCGATGCGTGATTTAATTCTTCAGTCAATTCCACCAGTTGTTAGAGATATATATACGTGGAGTTAGGAGGTGGTTGATGATGCTATAGCCTGAACAGAAGCCTGTCTGTTCTTGTGGCTGATCAAAATTTATTGTTCAGGTGGTTTGCTATGATCTACAGACAACAGACTGATTGGACGGTAGTTTTCAATATCTGTCATGTTCTTTTTTAAAGAGTATCACTTCTTCCGAGTTTTACCATTTTTCGGGTATATTTTTTATGTGCAGAGATTTGTTGAGAAGTATCTGAATAGTTCTTTCAAGACGATGCCTCTATGCTTCAATATTTTTACTTTAATAAGGTCTTTAACTGAATATTTTTCATTTTTTATCGTTTTTGAAAATGCTTTTACTTCTGCGATGGATATTTTGAAAATCTATTCTGTTCCCATAAACATGATTTTAACTTGAATTTTGAATATTGGCTGCGCCTCCATATTCAATATCTTTTGTAATATCTTCTGCTCCAAAAATTTGTATATTTTGCTTTCAACTCTGGCTTTCGTTGTTTTCCTTTGGACCGTTTTGATCTTAAACTTTGCATTTAAGTATTCTCTTTCTTATACTCATGATCGTTTTAGTTTTAAATTTACTCATATATTTACGAATTTTTTTTACTCGTTTCTTTTTTTCTCTATTTTCATCCGTTTCTTTTTATAATATTCTCCTTTCTTTTATCATGTTAATGGTATTTGGGTTAATTTTATCATTCTCCATTTTCGTCTTTCTGAAAACTATTCTTCTTGTGGATGTTTGAATGCTGGAATTTATTCGTTTGTTCAGTTGATTTATATCCATGGTTTGAAGTTCATCTGTATCGAGTCAGCTCCTGAGTTCGTTTTGTTATTGTACCTTTTCTTTCAATAGTTCTTTTTTTGGTGGAAAACGATTATTGTGTTTACTTTAATGTGCGCTCGGTGCTAATTTCGGTGATTGCTCACAGTGCGAAATCTGTTTAAAACTGAGACATCTTCATTTCTATGGTTGCTTGATATATGATCTATATTTCTTTGACGGTTTTATCTGGCTTATGCATGTCAACGTTCTGTGTAATGGTTTCTTGTAGAAGGACTTGAGACAGTACAAGCACTCAGTATTTACGAAGTTTGTCAACATTCCTTATATATTCTGTGTCGTAGTGCATCTTCATTCTGGTCTTAGCATCAGTTAACAAGAAGATAGTGTGAATTTTCCGTTTGTCCTGCCGTTCTTATGTCTTCATAAACTTGTTCGGTGAGTTCGTCCTCCACGACGCTTGTTGGAGCATATACATGTATGATGTGAAATTCATATCTTGTATTTAATCTGATATCGACGATATTCTGCGTCTGTGGTTTCATCCTATAAGACTAGACTTTCAGAAATATGGAGCTTTCTTTGCTATACGTGTCTCTGATAGGCCAACGATGTCGCACCCAATAGTTGTTAGTTCTCTTTGCAGTTCTTCTAGGTGTCCTTCTAATCTCATAGTTCCTATATTGTATGTCGTATTGTCGTATGAGTAGATTCTTATTTGAAATCTAATTTTTGTTCACATCCAGAAATCCTTGGGAGAGATTCTGGATTTGGGAACTATAGTACCTACATATATATATATATATATATATATATATATATATATATATATATATATATATATATATATATATATATATATATATATATATTATATATATATATATATATATATATATATATATATATATATATATATTCCCGCACCGTGGAAGTAAACTACAAAGAAGACATTTATTGCGGGGAAATAGTATATAAAACCATCAAAATTATCGGTCTAGCCCGCATATGTCGAAGCAGCCGTTGACACTTGTTTCGGACTCTTTGGTCCTCATCAGAACGGCGTAGCCAAGTATGCGATGGAAAACCTGGAAATAGAACAACAACAACAAGCAGAATCCCTTGCTTCTGAAGACAATCACACATTTGTGGTACATTGTTCGAACTCTCCGGTTTGGGAGATTTGTTCTATATGATATATGGATACGCGAATATTGTGTGCACGTGTGCGTAGGCGCTCTTAATCTGATGTAAATTTGGTACAGATAAAAGTGAAGTTAATTGAGAAAAGTTATATTAGATGCAATTTAAGCGAATGATCAACAAATCGGTGCTTGAGGGTATGTTTTTCGTTGCGTGATTACGCTGTATCGATTAAAAAATTTAAAAATATAATCCATCAAAATATAAATCACAATAAACATTAAACTGAACAAAAACCCTACATCTGTTCATTTCGATATCAAGATCAGCACTAAGTTGCATACCTAAAGCAATCATACACTGTCGGAGTTGTGCTAATTAAACGAATATTATATAAAACGTCAATTGTCATATTTGCATGCAATGACTGGAAAAAAGGAAATATGCAGAGCCTGCTCAGAAACCATTAATAAAAATCATTTTGCTATAAAATGCTCAGGGATGTGCTCGAAGTGGTTTCACAAAAAGTGCTCATTATTGAGTGAAGAGGAATTTGCAGCTTATATGAATAAGAGCAATAAAAAGAAATGGTGGTGGAGAGATTGCATGAAGGCACCGGACCAAGTGTCTGATGGGGAAGAAGAAGTTATAATGACGCCAAAGACTAATAAAATCGCAACAGGTGAACACGCCGATCCAATAATTCGGGAGATTCTACGGCAATTGCAGCAAATGAACAACAAACTGACCAGTTTCGAAGAATCAGTACGTTTCAATAGCGATATGCTAGACGACATGAAGAAATCAATATTTAAATTAATGCAGGAAAATAAAGAGCTCAAAAAAGATAGGGAGGCTCTAAAAACTAGGGTATCAAGCCTGGAAGAGGAAGTAATGTCACTTCGGTAAAGTGCCAATAAAGAAGAATACCTTGAACGAGCAAACAACGCCATCATGGTAGGTCTACCAACCGGTGATACTAGTACGGTTAGAAATAACGTCTTGAGTGTGCTAAAAAAGCTGGAGAATCAAGCCCAAGAAAATGACTTCGAATGCAAAATGCTACCAGGAAAAAATAAAATTAATGTTGTACTAGTTAAATTCAAGGAGGAAGGAATAAAAAAAGAACTGCTTGGAAAGAAGAAGGAATTGAGAAAATTAGATCTAGTTGACTGTGGAATTGGCAACAGGAAGGAAAGCATTCATATCAATGAAGATCTCCCAGCTGATATCAGGAAGCTCTTCCAAAGAGCTAGAGAATTACGTATGCATGGCTTCAAATATATATGGTGTAGAGATGGGCAAGTTTTGTTAAGGAAGTCTGATCTAAGCAACATTATTAAAATAAAATGTGAAAGTCAAATAATCAAAATGATGACACCTGGCGATCAACAGGAATAAAATGTGTATCAATTTAATTTAAGTTGAATTCAAGTCAAATATATCGTAATGTCAAATTTTGTATCTGTAGGACATATTAATATTCGATCATTAATCCTAAGTTTTTCTGAACTCATAAACTATGTTTATGCTAAAAATTATGATATAATAGTAATATCAGAGACCTGGCTAAATAAACACATAGAACCAAATATAGTTGTGTTGCAGGGATATAACTTTGTTAGGCAGGATCGGGACAGGCGTGGCGGGGGTGTCGGCATTTATATTGAAAACTGTTATAGGTATGAGTTAATATGCAATGAACTCACGAGGAATGATGATTTCGAGCAGGTTTGGATGAAAATAACTTTTAATAGAACAAAATTCGTTGTGGGGTGTATATACAGACCTCCGAGTTATGTAAGATCACAATTTCTTTCGAAACTTGAGGAAATCATAATGTCAGTCTACATACTGGAGGAGAATATGTTATTTATGGGAGACTTAAACATTAATTGTCTAAACCTATTTTCTAATGACGTAATAGAATTAAGTAATATATATTGGAATCCTTCAGTCTTTCACAAATTGTTTCTAACCCTACACGGATTACAGCTACTACTTGTACACTCATCGATCTGATTGTTGTGTTAAATAACATTCCTATAGTGGAAACCGACACTATTCCAGCGCTTACATCCTCAGACCACGAATTTGTATCATGCCAAATATCAATCCCAACAACTAAGAGAAATATTAAATTCGTAGAATATAGAGACATAAACAGTATAAATACAAAGCAGTTTTTGTTCGATCTTAAATCCATTCCATGGCGCAACATTTATAACTGCACAAATATAGACGATAAAGTTGACTTCATCAATGAAAATATCACTGCACTGTTGGATTCACACGCACCTATAAAACAATTCAGAATAACTAAACAAAAACCTCAGCCCTGGTTGAAGAATGTGGGGCATTTGATGAAAATGAGAGATAAAGCGCTCACAAAATATAAGTAAAATCCCACTGATACGAATAGAACGTACTACAAATCATTACGAAACATAACGAATGCGTCTATAGAGAGGTAAAAAAAAGCTTCTTTGGCGGCAAGACTAAACCGTTCTAATAACATCTGGGGAGAGTTAAATAAATACTGTGGAAAAATGGGTAAAGAAGCTTCAGAGCTGCGAGAGGCTTTAAGGGAATCGAATGGTCTTAATATTTTTTTTGTATCTTCAACACCTCAAATACAAGTTGAATCAAATAAACTTATTCAATATTATAAGGAAAATGCTAAGGAAAATCTAAATTCCTCATTTGAATTCAAATAAGTGTTCGAAACAGATGTACTCAGAATAATTAATACTCTGAAATCGCGTGCTTGCGGGGTTGATGGAATAAACATAGATGTGATAAATATGTGTTGTCCGTTCATTGTGCCATTTCTTACTCATGTGATAAATTACTGTCTACAGAACTCAGTATTTCCGTGTACTTGGAAAAGAGCAGTCATAGTTCCAATTCCAAAAAAATAACCCCACTGAATATAAAGACCTCAGACCTGTCAGTGTTTTGTCATGTATGGCAAAAATTTAGGAGCGAGCAATGTACGAGCAGTTGGTGGAATACGTTGATGGTAATGGTAATGACATCCTGCCGACCACACAATCTGGGTTCGAAGGAACCTTGGCTTCTCAACGGCTGTTATGAATGTTCGTGATGACATTTTTCGTGCGATGGATAATGGCGAAATTAGCATATTGGTACTTCTCGACTTTTCCCGAGTTTTCGACACAATATGTCATGACATTTTGTTCGCAATACTGCATTTTATAGGCCTTGGCGACACAGCGAGACGGATGTTTATATATATATATATATATATATATATATATATATATATATATATATATATATATATATATATATGGGGGGAAAGGAATAGCATAGCTATAATCCTTCACGCTGGCTAGATGTCTTGAAGCCCCGATAGCTAACGAAATCAGAGAGGTGATAGGAAGAATTAACACAAACACAAAATAGAGACCTGTTGGGGCTAGGAGAGGAGACCTACGTCCAGGATTGGGCAATTAGAGGTTGCTGAAGAAGCAGAAGAAGAAGAAGAAGATATCTGCATGCATATTCGCAATAATCAATTCGCATGTATAACAGTGTTCTTAGTAAATAGTGGTTCATTATAGCAGGTTTAATTTATCAAGGCCATCGGAGAAGGGTTACAAATTTTTTGTAGGTGAAAAATCCTCATGCCATGAGAAAATTGGAAAATTGTGAACCAAATTTAGCTTAGGTGTGTTTTGTTCATGAAACAAATAAAACTCTAAATTTTCTCAAATAATAAGAACTGTACCTAGTTAATATTTTTTTGGATTATCTTATTACGCAAGAATACAGAAACTACTAGTAGTAGATGGCTCCTTGCATTGAGAAATAGTCACAGGAATAATCAACTTGTTGGGTGACCGTTGCATATAACAGCAGTGTAGATCAGGGAAGAGTTATTTCGAAAAAAATTATCCAATTGAGAGTGGATCTCAACCAATAGCCGTGATTTTTTTCCGTTTAATGCTGTTGGATACGGGATACGTTTCTTTAAATTTGCAGCAGGTTCTTGCTATAATATGCTGAATTCGCCATCAAATTAAAAACAATTGCATAAGAATAGCATCTAAGTTATTGTTCGGCTCTATTTTGCACAAGAAATATTGTCGATATTTCATATCATATTATTAAAATTCAAAGGTTTTTATAAAACGAGTTGTTTCTTGGGAGAAGCATCAGTTGTAGTCAGTGTCAAATGGTGATTTATTCTTTAAACAATATGTAAGTTGTAATTCAATTCAAAAACCGTAGTTTCACCCGTTTGTGTTAATATCAAAAATGAGCGTTACTTGAAAGAACTCTGTGCAATACAAAATTGATTTCTCCATAGAGTTTAATGGTATAGAGCTGTCTCAATAGCACCAAAATTTCAGATAATTGTCAATTCGAATCACTAAATTACATAGCTCTTCATGAGATCATACTATGGTCAATTAAACAAAAAATAATTTATGTCTTAAAAACTAATAGCATTAAGTATAGAGGAAGATTTTCTGAAAATGTTCAAAATCAGATGGTAGATACTTCTGAATGTTCAAGGGTATCTAAATTGAAATATCAAAGATGCTACCACTTCTTCGTTTAAATGACAATACTGCATTATTTGAAATATTTAAGATCGATACAACAAATCCGAAAACAAAAGAAACCAAATTTTCAGAATTATCAAATGTTTTATTCTCCATAAAAGTATCGAGCTTGAGATACATATACATATTTATTATTTATTTAGATTTTCAGTTTTTCATACTTAAGTTTGTATTATTAGGAAATTTGGAATGTATGTGTATCAATTCAATTTCATTCAAATATTCTTAATCTCATGATTATTAATATAAAAATTAGATCTGATGAAGTATATGTGCAGAAGTAAATGAATATCTCGGAATATTTAAACATAAAATGCATTTGCATTATATCGGAAGGAAAATGTGTTTATAATCAAACACATTGTTTCTCCCGAAATTGACGAAAGAATCATAGATTGTTCTTTCATATTCAATAAATAATAATTAGAAGAAATTTATTTAATTTCTTAACATGAAGTGATTACCACATTGAGAGTCAGAGTGATGAAAAATGAACTGTCATGAAATACAAACAAATATAAAGCAAAATAACAATAAGAATGAAGATGATATAGCTGCTATGTGTGAAAGAGGAGAAAAAATTGGTTGCGAAAAGACGATGCTTGAAATTAAGTTACTTGCGGAATATTTGATGTTCAAGGTAACGCAATTCAGTTGAAGCAAGAGTTAAAATATGTATGTGGAGAACTGTATAAAAAATATATTCGTAGTCCTCAAGTAATCTAACAAGTGATACACAAAACTCTATTACAATCACAACAGCAAGAGTCAGTCTCTGAATAGACGGTTCCGATGAATAGAGAATTAAAACGAAAGTGTAACACAAAGCTAAAATCAGATTTACAAAAACTTGAAACACCAAAAATAATTAAATATCAAGGGTGAGGAATTGAATTGTATGAAAATTTTAAATATGTTGAAATATAGTTTGATTTCGGTTTTCATAGTCATAGCTATGAACTCAATTGAAGAATTACTTGTCAAGTATACTAGAGGCATTCTTATGGTACCCTGAGTAGCAATATATCAAATGTGTAAAATATAAGACAAAAATTGTCATATGCCTGTTTAGACGCGATTTCATTGAACCGAAATATATATTGATGATGCTCTATGAACAAAAGATATGGATTCAGTCTTTTCTCAATATATATATATATAATATTCTAAATTTTTATCAATAGAAAAACACATGTTTGATTTGAACGGTTATTATATTTCACTTTATGACGCGGCGTTTACCTACACGGTGGCTTCTTCGGATAGAATGAGATACTGAAATCTTGGTATCGCAGTTTAACATAAAATTCTCATTACTTGGGGAAAAACGACTACAACAAGAAATTTAATTAAATTGGAGGATAGACAATCCTTCCTCTCGAACTAAATCAGGTATTAAATATATTCAGTGGTAGAGAATGATTCAAGTCAATTTGTTTTTTTTCTGGGAGGATTACCTACTCTCCACTGTAATTTGATTACTTGTTGTAATCGTTTTACTGTCTGTAAATTAAGTTTTGTACATCAGTATCTCATAACCAGTAGGTCACTGACATATCTCTTACAATATTGACATGATTTTTTTTTATTCTGAAAATTATTTTCGAGAACGAGAGTTATCAAAGAAAAATCTGGAAGAGTTTTATAAGTATTATATAAGTCCTTTTCTATTTACATCATAGATGATATATATCGTTACGTGAATAACTTTTTCATGATCCTTCTTTTTGAAGCACAACAGTGGTATCTATTTAAATTCGTCTCAAGTCGTTAGCTTTGCATAGCATTTTTGCTTTAGTTTGATTTGTACTTCTCGATGATTTATTGAATTTTGTTTTGAGTTGAGAATTGGGACAGGTATCTTAATTTTCAGTTTTAGACCTTAAAGTAATTCAGTCGGAGAGTAAGACATAGCTGGCAATAGTGTTTTACCGTATTCCAGGAGAAGCTTCACCTATTCCTGCAGAATGTTCGGCTATTCCATTTGATTGATGATAGTGTAGTCCACACCATCATCAGTCAAATGAAATAGCCGTAAATTCTGCAGTAATAGTTGCAGACATGTTCCTTAAAAAAGAGAATTTAAATCCAAATTAAAATTCTCTCCTTGAGCAAAGCTTTCGTACATGAGTGATGATAATTATCATATATGATACCACTAGAGATGAAATTTTGCCGGCAAAATTTCTCGATTGTAATATGAAATTTTGTTGCTTCGACGATTTCGCAAATGACTTTTGTATCAAAATCACGAGCCATCAGGCAAGTGATTTTGGAAAAAAATGTCATGAGCGAAATTGTCTGAGCAACAAACTTGAATGTTACAAGAGAGAAATTTTACCTTCTTAAATTTCATCTCGAGTGGTATTCGACATGACTATTTCACGAGAAAATATGTCTAACAGTAATATGGTCACATTTCTGAAAGTCAAGGAAATAACGATTCATGTGACAAATGTCAAAATATTATCGCTGAAATACTAACATAGTAAGTTTTGCCGGCTTGCATGTTTTATCGCTGTGAAACGAGAGTAGCTATGGAAACTTTCTCACTAAAAATGGAATGAGTGAAATAGTCAACAGTAAAAACACAAGAGCTTTTTTTTATCGGATAAATTTCTTTTTGTAACGAAACAGTTTTGCCAATCACAAATTTTACGAGAAAAACTGATATGATAAAATCGCGACACCGAAGGTGGAGTGATTTTATCTAATGTCAGTTTTTCGAGTAAATTTCGTGATTGGCAAAACTTTGAGTTGAAGAGAAATTTATCTGATAGAGGAAAAGCTCGACTGTTTTTTGGCAAGATAAATTAACGACAGAATATATGCTCAGTCGAAACTTCACCAAAACGACTCATCTTTATGGTTTTTATATCAACAAAGCTAAATAATCACCACTGACTGAATAAATATTAAAGTGACATCCACGGCTACTAGATGTAGTCTAGTTATGAGGAACAGGCGTTT
>JARQZK010003289.1:0-18601 GCA_030704885.1 Cynegetis impunctata
AAAAAGTGGATTTCTAACCCCGACCAGGTGGCTAAATAATTCGGGGCAATCACACACAAAATCTCTGACTAAATATGTTCCAAGATATCTGTAGGGTAATCGATGGCCAATTCAAAATTAACATTAAGATTTATCTCAAAGGCAAAGAAATGCTAAGCAAAACAGCACATGTTCCCAACATCTAAACTGAACATGAGATATGAAACGTGAAATTTGCCATCACTTAACCTCACAAAAATCTTGTGTTTAAATTGAGAAGAGTTAAACAAGCAAATGAATTAGAAATATTTTAAATTAGGAAAATGTGAGAATGATTATTTCAATTATTAAAGATAGAAATTTAATATGGTAAAAATAAAAAATCGAAATGGCGGAAAAATGAAATAGAGCATCAATTTCAGATTTAATCAAAGATAATGCATTAAATACGAATAAGATATCATTCTTTTCATACAACTTACCATCTATAGTAGATGCCGACAGTATAATTAATAAATTTTAAATACATTTCAACAAACTTTCAAATTTTTTAGGTATTGAACTATAATTTCAATAATTTAACGATGTTATTCCTTTGATGACAAACGGCTAAAAGAAAGAATGATTGTTCATTCCGACACTACTTAGATAACTCTCGTTCCGGCGCAACTCATTAATCATAGAGGCAAAGGGAAGTGAAGCGAACGGTAAACACGGTATCTAAATGAACTATTTCCAGTAGTAGAATGCTGTGGCTATAGTCCACTCGCGTGAAATTGCCCCGTTACAACTGTGCACACCCTAACTGTGTTTTGCAAATTCTGTGAAAATAAAAAATTTAACAAGCTGTAATATTTCCAAAGAAAATGGTAACGAGTACTAATAAAATTTATTTAAATTACAAATTCTGTGAAAATAAAAATATTTGCAACTATAATATTTTAAGGAAAAAATGGTGACGGTAACCATAAAATATTTCAATTAATAAATTTTATTGAAAATAAATACTCTAAAGAAAATTCGTTAAAAATATACTATAAAAACTATTTGAAAATATTAATTTCTATCAAGGTTTTCAAAATAACGATTTCGTCATATATTTGTTAGTTGTCCTGCTTTTGAATATCCGCTCTGAAAGGAAGATGTTCCTGGAATGCATAAGTATTTCTGAGATAATCATAAAGTTCGAAAGAAAATAATCTTTTGTTGTTCCCCACAACTCAAATGGACATTTCGTTCTATTTAAATTTTTCCCATTTGGGATAGATGTAATATTTCATGCTCTTTTGAATGCCATCGGCAAGACTATTATACCCCAAGTTAAAAATAACTCTAATGACTTTTTTTTTTTTGCAGATGAAAATGCTTTAGCTCCGCGATGCCATCCCGAACATTGATGCCATATGTTGACGTGACCTTATGAAAATTGGCATAGTAGACCGATTTCAGAGCCTTCCAAAGTGATAACCGTCTTGATGGTTTCTCCCAGACTGAAAATTGCGGAGGTGAGCTTTCTTAGTTAACTCTTCAACATGTTTTCATCCAATTTAGGCCGCTATCAATGTACATGCCAAGAAACTTAAACTAATTTTCAAGGTTTTCTGATTGAAGATCAACTTTGAGTTTTCTGATCGTTTAAATTTTTAACCTTGTTACGACGACATCCAGGAGCTTGTGTTCTTCAATACAAATTTGTTTTTTCTCTGCACTCCATCAACGGTGGTATCCTTTCAAATCAGCGTGGTATCACAGCAAAAGACAGGCATCAGCACTCTCTAAATTTAGCAAACCAGATCATTGATATATATATATATATATAGTACAATAGAAAAGTATAGGTCCTAATATTGAATCTTGAACGGACTCCATATAATACTTCTCCTGTATCTGAATATCTTTCCATTCCACCTCACGGTCTGCCTTCTATGTTCCAAGTATGACCTCAATAAGATTCATTGGTACTATCCCTGATTCCATAAAACGATAATTTTTCGAGACGGTTCCGGTGATCTAGACCGTGTCCGACGCTTTTTCGACAGATCACAGCCATGTCACCAATCAACTGCTCCATCCCATCCTGACCCATAATCGCACTCTGAATCACACCATTTGATTTGCAGTTATGACAGATCGTTCCCTTCAGATGAGCCAATGTTTTCTCCTCAACAAATAATTCCAGCACGCAGCTCAAACTAGCTGCCCAGCACGCGTCTTCATAACAATTTCCAAAATCTTTGAAAAAACTGGAATCAAACGAAATAGGACGATAGCTACTACAGTTTTCACCGACAACCATTTTTATAAACTGGTACACATTTTGAGTGCTTGCAATTTATCAGGGAAAACACCTTCAACAAGACATTTATTTATTATTATCAACCAGAGGTTCAAGTATCAAACCAGAAATATCTCGGGGCGCTTGGATGAAATCATTAGATAAACCATATTGTATCCTCAGATTTTGATTTCTTGAGGTTTGCTAGAATACTGCTGATTTCAGAGATATCTGTAGGCATCAAGAAAACAATGAAATCCACAGTTCTGTTAGGCAGATTGAAATTTTTCATATATGTGGTAGGATCAGGGGAACCAATATGCCGAAGAATCCGTTCAGGGACAGTCGAGAAAGAAATTATTGAAATCATCCGCATTACCATGAATACATTTCTGCAGTTCGTTTTCTGTTTCCTTGCCTTAGTAGATCCAATCTCTTGATTAACTATTTTTCCAAGCCGCCCTTTGTTTTCACTTTCATTTATAAACCGCTCGTTTTTTAGTCCTTTTTTTCTATATCCACCTTTTGGAAGAATTTTTCTTTGAAGTTGACATAGTTCTCGATATATCGAGTTATCTTTCGTCACTTTAGAGATAACACCCGAAGCATCCAAGTCTATTCTTCATTATTTTAAGATTCTCGCTAATACTCACAATTTTTTATATCCTACGTTACCACAACCAGATGGTCTTACTGCTTTACTTTAATTACAGGAAAATATTCGTTGAAAGCCTGAAAAAACAGCCCGTGAAAACAATTAGTATGCATCCTCAGCAGAGAAGCCTGACAAAACATCGTGCCAATCCCCACACCCGATAATGCCTCCCGAAAACCACATAGAGCAGCAGAATCATATTTCCTCATGGAAACCAATTCAGCTTTCTTGCCACGTAGAGTTCTATTATAAAGCAGAGTAAGTTCCTAATTTGGTGCTAGAATGGATCTCCCCCCATGTGCATGTTCTCTATTTTCGTTGCAGACTCCAGACATTCCGAAGTTAACCACAATGTTATCTATACACCTTTTGCCATTTTTATTCGACTGATCTCAGTTGTTGTAATTTTCATATTGAATGTATTAAATAAAACTATTTAAATCATGACTTTCTCTATTAGTTCCTGAGATCTATGTTGAAATCTCTTGCTAATACTATCTTCTTACTATTGTCAACCATGGAAAGAGCTTTCATTTAGAATATCAAGAAATTTCCTTACCTGTCCGCCATTTTGGAGATCTTATCAACTGAAATTATAACCAAATTTTCACAATAATGTTTATTTCAATAGCAGTAAGTTCAAATATCCTTTTTCAATAGATAAATGTTTAATTTCTTCAATCTCAAGTGAATTTAAGGTGATTTCGAATCAAAATAATTGACCCACCTGTGTTATATATTTAGCTCTTGCCAAAATTAACTTCCTACTGTGTACCCATACTAAAAAAATATTATCACAATTTTGCTTTGGTACAAAATGTTCTGTAATACAAAGTATGTCAATCTTGTTCTGTTCAAGGAACATTCGGTATTCTAATCATTTTATTCCCTATGCCATTTTATGTTAATATTCAGTAAAGTGGTTACCTGTGGTGTTTTGTCCTGGTTTATTCCTTTTCCAGTTCCGAAAAAAAATCTGAACTGCTTTACCATAAACTCCACTAGGCCAAGTTTCAGGTTTGTGTAACTCTCCCATCAAGTGATATGTCCGCTGCAACCTTGAAGGCCACTCTATTAGCATGCTCCCTCTTAGGTAGCTTTTCTACTAACTAATTCTCTACCACCAGGAAAACTTCGTTTTAAGATATTTTTAAACATTATTATCAGTTGTACTTTGATCTACTCTTCCTACAGTAAAGCCATGCACGTTTAAATGCTCCACTAAAAGAGGCACCAGAGTCTGCAGTACTGGGCAGAGAGTCACAAATTTCCACAATGGGCTTCTTTTCTTCTATTTCAAATGAATTTATTGTTTCAAGTTCAACATAGCAGTTGTAGATACAGTCGTATTTGATTTATTTTAATCTATTTTGTTTGTCGAAGTGAAACCATAAAATAAATCCTTACTGGGGTCCGAAGATGGTACAAACGACTTCTGTATTGGCGGATCTTCTTTCATTCGTCAACAATAATCCTTTGGTTTAATTCCTGTTGAATTTCTTTTACTTCCTCGACTAACCACATTTCCTCACATTTTTCCTCGCCGTTTTCTTCCAGCTCCGAAACCAATCGTTTTTAAAACGAGGATCTAAGAATCTGGTAGCAGTTCGCAACCACATTTTTTATATTGAACTGTTCCTAAGCTACCGTGAAGGGAGATTAGGTGATTAACGTTCGGATTAATGAATTGCCACAATTAAAAACTAATTCACATATGTTTGTAAGCAATTAGATATTACATTTTTTTAAGGTGAACGTGGTTTAATTACAGAAGATAGACGTTGTGTCGTATCTCCGGAGTTTTATTCTTTAACTAACCTTATTTTCTATCTGTTCTGTTCTTTCTCATAAACTGATGCCCCGCTTCCCCCTCAAGTCTTTTTGGCGTGGGAAAGAACGACAAGGTGAAACACCATGCGAAATATCGGCCTTAGACGCCTTACGCAATAAATCTAGTTTATCAAGGCAGTTGACTGAAAGAAATCTATCAATACATATAACAATATTGCAGGATGAAATCTCGGCCGGAAAATCCGGACAGGTACTTAAAAAGCCGGTAGGTAAATTCCGGACGGAGGTTTTGAGTTGCTTCCTTATCTCATAGGTTATCTTCGGCCATGTGCAAATATCAGTTGAAAATAAACTATACAGAATGCTTTGTACTCAAAATATTTCTTTTATTTCAATAAAATTACCTCTATATAATTTTTAAACAAGCATTACAACAGACAACAAAAAAGTCAAGTTAAAAAATTAAATCAAATTAATTACATCAACTCATTCTATAACGTAACCATCTATAACTTAGATACACTATAAATTTTTTAGAAAACATTTTGATGTGAAACAGATTTGACAAAATTAATTCTAGAAATATTGCCAGATCGAAGCATATTTACCATGTGTTCGATAAATTTTATTTTATCTTTTACTTTTTTGTTTGTCTTTAATTTTTGCTGGGATATGTAAAATTTTTAGATTTGAATATTCATCGATCTGACAATCTTTCAATTTTTCTTTAAAAATAAATGTAGAAGTTGAGTTGAATAAAAACTAGAATTAAAGTTCGAATGGAATGATTCGCAGACATTTGTGGTTCGTTGAATAGATGAGTTTTCATATGCCCATATATTTGTAATGGGATTTCACAATTAATATTTGTTGCTCGATCGTGTACCGCTCCATAACTAAACCCTAAGGTGTCCTACATGACAGTTGCCTAAAATTGTTTCTCAAAAAGTGAAACTAGATTCTAAAATGAAAACGTAGTTTTTGATAGACAATTCTTGTCCATTATACTTAGGTTTCTGGAAAATATTTATTTATTCATATTATAACGCAGAATATGAATTCATCAATTATTTTGAGTTTCCAAATAATCATACCCATAGTGACTGCTATAATACTGTCATTTTTCTCTGACATAGTGAGTAAGAGGTTACATATCCTTTTACTTTCATCCGATTTTACAGCATAAAAAATTACAATAGCGAAAAAGGGGGGCCTTTTTCGCTAACCGCCGTCACCTGGACTCCTTTTGGAGATTTATTGACTGAGGACTGCTGGGCAGTGCCGGCCTTTCTCCTAGGGGAGAGCATCCAGGGGCTCTTTTACGCGGAGACGAAGATTGCTTCGGAGCCGCAGTAGAATTGCACAGGCTTTTTGAGACTAGGAAGGAGCGGAAAACTTTCCGTCACCTGCCCGGACCAAAGAAGCGTAGGTTGAGACGAGCGACACAGTGTCTCGTGCAACCTTCACATTCTTGGCCATCTCATCGGCCGGCGGGTTCAAGCGAATACGCTGCTGAAAGTTTGGGGTAGCAGCGATCGTTTGAAGGGTTGCGGCGACCACTGCTCAAAAATCAGCAGCGGACAACCTGGAGCTCATACCGGCGCAAATTGCGTCGGCTGCGCGGATAATCACATTATATACCGACATCGGTATCTCTTGTGACTGTTCGACGTGAACTTCCACAGGCCCCTTAACTGGATCAGCAAGAGAAACCCCCTCATGTTGAGCTGTTGTTGGAGCCGTGAAGTCCCGGAGTGGTGAACTGAGATTCTCAGTAAAGCTCTGGTCTTCCATTGAAATGTTGAATCCAAATAACTTTGTTTATCTGCCTCACTTTCACGTTGAGTTTGAAAAGTTTCGGCATCAGTTTAGTTCCTCGTCTGGAAGAAACGCGGCTCATATTCTTGGTCGCTACCATCGCTGCTAGCTAGAATTTTTTCCACACTTTGTCGGTTGCATATTCTTCTCGACATTATATAATTTCACATAAAATATACCAGTGAAATGCAATAAAAAATATTCAAAAAGTCACAACGTATTTCCTATCGCGAAAACACGTGTTTACCAATACAGCAGTGATGCCACCGCAGCTTTATGCTCCAGTTGACATGATTGCTAAAATAGAGCAATGTTGCCATACAACATTCGTAGCTAATTATATTAGCAACTTCAGAAAAAATAGAGGAAAAAAAAAAACAATACTTATGATAATGATATACGCGATATCTTTTTTTTCAAAAACGAATAAAAATACAGCCATTTCGAATGGAGTTTATGAAAAATCTTCCTTGAATAAAAATGGTTAATAAAATGATAAAAATATGGCAATCTTCTACAAAAATATTTTACATAATGAACATATTAAAATGTTACATCTTCATTGATAATATCACCTTCAGATACATTTCTTTCTCAATCAAACAATCTGGAGGATCAAACTCGTAACATTTCCGACTACCTAAGAAAAATTTTGTATGCAGGAGAGTGTTACATGTTTCAGTTCTGAATTTGTTTACTGTTTTTTGTTTTGATTAGGTTTAATTGTGCGTGCAAAAAACTCGCTCTGCGGTTGCTGAGAGAGTGTAGCAACAAAATATTCACTTTTTAATAACGAGTTGAATATGGAACAAAAATCAATTCATCCAAAGAGTTTTTCATTTCAAAACCAACCCTCCAGAACTCATAGAAATCAAGAGACTTGCCTTATCTCTCAAAGTGTCAATAATAGTCAATACCTCCATTCAGAGTTTAGTTTCTAGATATCTTCATATAGTCTAGGAAAATCTTAATGCCATGGTACCAAGATTGGCATTCTTTTGAAACAGCAGTTTATGGATCAAAATTTTCCATAAATATCAACAGCGGTCATTGAAATTAAAACCGTTTTTTTATTTGTTGAGCGAGTTCAACATAAAATCCAGACATTTTAATCTTGAAGTCATTGAGTTCATCAGTTCTTAAAATTTCTCTATTACCAAAATAGTGCTTCACGATTGGCACCGAATACAATTCTTCAATTTGTTGTAATTTTGATGGTGAGGAATGAGATCTGATGAAGACTATTTTGGTTCTTCTGTAAATCTGATTCTTTCATGAAATTTTTGAAAATAGTTTTGAAAACTTGAAGTTATCTCGTCATGTAATTTATGGATTACGGCGACTTACTCTGAACAAAGTATATTCATTTTATTTATTATTTCCAAGGATTGTACGACAGAAAACTGAAATAGAGTATGAAAGACAATCATTTTTCAAGGCATTTAGCAGAGTATCAGGGCGGATTGAATCTTTTTCATTTTTCTTTTTTGAAAAAGTTTCTGCTTCAAAGAAAAAAAGAACTGAAGGCTGTCATTGTTCTAAAATACGATTTACCACAGCTTGTAAAGAGAGGCACCTTGTTTGACTCAATGTTCATAATTTATGAGGTTTGATGATGTCACAAAATATTTCGTGCTCTCTAATTCCATAGATCTTTTTAGAACTACGGCTAAAAATATGAAATGATATTCCTAGCCAGTGACAGACACAGTTGATGGTAGTCTAGCACAGGCAACGATGAGCAGAGAGCCATGGAATGGCATTACACATCCAAGAATGAAATATCCGGTAATATGTCCTCAAACTTTTTGGCAACACCAGCTTTTTTGCCCCGTTCATAACAGATGCATTATCTGCAGCAAAGCCTATCATTTTTCGCAACAGGGATATTATTTTTTGCAAGGAAATAACACACTGTGTCGAATAAAGCTTGTGCAGTAAAATTCTTGGATCTCAATTATGACCTAGAAAATTATCTTTTAATTTCTCACCCCTATAAGAAAGAGCAACAATTGCCTAAACACTTCACAGTACCAATATCTGTTGTTTCATCAATTATAAAGAGAGAGCCAGCTATTCCTCATATTGTCCGACATCCTTTTTAATTTTTCAGGTGCAATTATGTTCTTACATATAGAGGTTCCTTTATCTCTAACCATAAAAGTTTATTGACTAGCTACAATGAACAATTTTTATATTCGTTCATCCTTAGCAGAAATAGATCCCAAGAGTTCTGTAAATTTCTTAGATATGAATGATATATTTAGGTGTATTTCTACTGAAATTGCAAAATTAAAAGTATACAAATATAAAATAATTTATTTTTTAAAGAGGTGTCAGTGTTTCCTCATAGAATTATGGTTCAGTTGAAGGAAAGCTTGCCAGTTGAACAAATTTTTGTAGTGCAGAATACATTCAAATTATTGACGAGAAATATCGACAACTAAAATTTTGAATGTCCAAAATTTAATGTCTTCCCCAAGCACAAGTGGTGGCACAATTAACGTAGAAAAAGTTTCTGCGGGGACCTACATAAATTTCGTAATATCGACAATCATTTGAAGTATGATTCCCTAGCAAAGTTTGCGAAAAAATGATGATGAGTTTACCAGTGTCAAATACTTCATTGTGAACGAGTCTTTTCTCAAGTCAATTTGGTGGAAACGGACTTGAGGTCAAGCATTATCAGAATTAGGAAACTGTACTAATTTTAAACCCGCTTTCTGATACGTTACGCAAGGCTTCAATTTTGTGGAGAGAATCAATTAATTTTTTTTGTTATTGTGAGTTCCTTTTTTACACAGAAATTAAAATTGTTTTTATTGAAAGAATTATTTTTTATATGTGAGGAAGATTCTTTTCAGAATCACTTTTGTGACTGTTCGCTCCAGAATACAGTCATGGATACTAATCAGCATGGTTGGTTTTCTCTCTTTGAGTGAAACTGATCGTGAATATCTCCGATAGATCACTTTTCAGAAAACAACAAGAAGAGGCAAAGAAGAAAACTTCAGTACCAGTCGAACAAGAACCAATTGCATCGACATCTGCAAGCAACAAAGCACAGAAGAGGACCATTCCTAAGGACGACACGAAAAGCGAAACTATCACCGGAGCAGCGGAAAACGCAAAACTCCACAGAAGGCCCGCCCATCGAAGTTCGAAACAGCTTCCAAGTATTGGAAGAGATGGATGTCATCAACCACCCCATACTGCCGCTGCCGCCGTCAAGTCAAGCCCAGAGCTTCGCCTCCGATCGTGATCAGGGATAAGAAGATATGGACGAGGCTATCGGCAAAACTCACCGAAGAGTTCGCGAAAAAGAAAAATATTCAAGACGGGATTAGTATCAGTCCCGTCTCTATCGATGACTGTAGAGGAATAACCCATCTTTTTGATTCTCACCAGATCCCGTACCATACATATCCGTTGGCAGAAGAGAAGCCTCTGAAGGTGGTTCTGAGGAATCTCCCGATGGACGTCGCAGTAGAGGATGTCCTGGAAGACTTGAAATTCCAAAAGTTTCCATTCACAAGCGTGACAAGAATAACGTCTACGGCGAAACTGAGTTTGGTTCGTGACCATTGAAATATGAGTACCACAAATTATTAAGGTTGTTTTGGTAGAATACGTCTTGTCACTTTAACCAAACGTTTTATTCACTTTACAAGCACGTATTCAGTTATTGTCAATTATAAATTGATTTATTATCGTCAAATACATTTCTCAAATTTTGGTTCTCCATCTAACGGTGACAACTTGCAGCAGAGAATCGTTAGATCAGAAATTAAAATTGAGTTTCATACATTTTCCATTAAGTTGAAATAGCGATAGATATTTATAGACTTTGGTAGTTTCTGCTCCGTATGTTGGTAGAATACAGTCATTCGAAAACGGTAACCCTGGTTTACATTCGAAGCTTCAGTGATACACCGGCGTTTGCAACAGAAGTGTGTTTATTGTGTCGGCGTATAGTATAGACTTCGTTTTCAAAAAATTTTCAAATGGTTTTTGAAAAAATTGCCTAAGATAAGCTGTATTATTTAAGAGAATAATCAAAAGTGTCACCAGCAGAAATGGGAGAACAAGCAGGTATATCTAGTGATAACCATTTCGTTTTCATGGAAGAAAAAGATTTTTAACCGATAAGGAACTTCAAAATGGTGCTACAAAAATTATGGAGGAAGGACTTGAGGAGAAATTTGACAGAAGCGAGGATAAATTTTTGTAGTCAAGTGATTGGAACCTTCTGAAGAGGAGGAAAAACAGGTTTTAGATCATTTTCCGAAAACAAATGACTCCTGGTTTCATGAAAATTTACCTCCCAAATGACATAAAATGCTTTTTATTCAAGAAAACCAAAGGTTTTAATGTTGTTTCGCCTGGCAATGATGTAATGGATTTTTTTTCCATGTGTTGTGATGAGAAGTTTGTCGATTTCATAGTAAAAGAAACCAATGAGTATGAAGTGACAATAATGTCAATGAGCATGACAAAAAGAGCTAGAATTTCCAGTTGGAAAAGACTTGACTGTGGATGAATTGAAAAATATTTTTGGGCTTACTGTTCCATGTGGGTAAAATAAAATTACCAAAAATAGAAGATTATTAAAAAAACGGATAGATTATTCAGTTTGTCTATTTTTTCGAGAGCATATGAGCCGTGATTAGTTTCCTGCTCATTATGGGATGTCTGAGTTTTTATATCAGAAGAAAATGAGAATGATGTCCTTACAAAAATACGGAGATTAATAGAATACTTCAATAATAGGATGGATAGTATTTATTACCCCGGTAAAGAATTGTCCTTTGATGAAAAGTATGGTATAATGGCGTGGCCGGTAGGCTTCAGATAGTATATACAAGGTGGGGCAGAATGGAGGAGCGTTTTTGGAACGGGTAGTTCACGAGAAGGAAAGGGACTAGAGGGCCGAGGGCTTACATCGTTTCTTTAGCAGGCTTTCGATTGCTATTACAAACAGTTATAGATCTATAACATTTTAATACTCATCATTATGTCGTTAATTGGAAATTCATATCGGATCTATTACAATTTGATTACGAAAAAAACCGAAGGAAAAATATGGGATGGTTGCAAGAGCGCAATGTGTAAAAAATTTGAGAAAGTATCTAGTAAGGGTGGTATTACACACGTAAAAAGACACAAAGAGAGTAAACGACACAAAAAGAAAATGAAAATTTTACATACTTAACTAAAAGTTCAACAGCTATTCAAAGTTGATGAAAAGCAAGAGCTAGTTAAAACTGGTGTTCAAAAAGGAAACTAAAAATGGTAATGTTTGTAGCTGAACACAACCTTCCGTTTTCAATTTTGGATCACCTTCTCCGCAACTTATGAAGTCTGTTTGTATATAGACTCTGAAATATCAAAAATCATTAAAATGTGGTAGAAGATAAAGAAAACCTCTATATGTAAGAACATAATTGCACTTGAAATTTTAAAAAAGATGTCGGACAATATGAGTAATAGCTGGCTCTCTATTATAATGATGAAACAATAAGATATTGGTACTGTGAAGTGTTTAGCAATTGTTGCTTCTTCTTATAGCGGTGAAAAAATTTAAGATAATTTTCTAGGTCATATTGAAGTCCAAGAATTTACTGCACAAGCTTTATTCGACACAGTTTGTTATTTCCTTGCCAAAAATAATATCCCTGTTGCGAAAATGATAGCTTTGCTGCAGATAATGCATCTGTTATGAACGGCAAAAAGCCTAATGTTGCCAAAAGTTTGAGGACATATTACCGGATATTTTCATTCTTAGGTGTGTATGCCATTCCATGGCTCTCTGCTCATCAGTTGCCTGTGCTAGACTACCATCAACTGTGGAGTCACTGGCTAGGAATATCATTTCATATTTTAGCCGTAGTTCTAAAAGATCTATGGAATTTAGAGAGCACGAAATATATTTGTGACCATCATCAAACCTCATAAATTATGAGCATTGAGTCAAACAAGGTGGCTCTCTTTACAAGCTGTGGTAAATCGTATTTTAGAACAATGACAGCCTTCAGTTTTTTTTTCTTTGAAGCAGAAACTTTTTTCAAAAGAAAATGAAAAAGATTCAATCCGCCCTGATACTCTGCTAAATGCCATGAAAAATGATGTCTTCATACTCTATTTCAGTTTTTCTGTCGTACATCCTGGAAATAATAAATAAAATGAATATACTTTCTCAGAGTAAGTCGCCGTAAATCCATAAATTACATGACGAGATAACTTCAGTGTTCAAAACTATTTTAAAAAATATCATGAAAGAATCAGATTTACAGAAGACCCAAAAAATAGTCTTCATCAGATCTCATTCTCACCAATCAAATTACAAACAAACACAATTGAAGAATTGAATGTCGGTGCCAAATTGTGTAGAAGCAATAATTTTGAGTAATAGAGAAATTTTAAGAACTGATGAACTCAATGACTTCAGATTAAAATATCTGGAGATTTATGTTGAACTCGCTCAACAAATAAAAAAGCGGTTTGATTTTCAACTAACCTGCTGTTGATATTTATGCGAAATTTTGATCCAAAAACTGCTGTTTCTGAGAATGCCAATCTTTGGTACCAATAGCCATTAAGATTTCCTAGACTATATGAAGATATATCTAGAAACTAAAACCTAGTCTGAATGGAGGTTAATTGACTGATATTGACACTTTGAGAGATAAAGCAAGTCTCTTAATTTCTATGAGTTTCTGGAGGGTGGTATTTTGAAATGAAAACTCTTTGGATAAATTGATTTTTTTTTCCATATTCAACCGTTTTTTAAAATTGGAAATTTTGTTTGCCACACTCTTCAGCAAACGCAGACCGAGTTTTCTCACAATTAAACCTAATCAAAACAAAAAACAGGAACAAATTCAGAACTGAAACATGTAACTCTCTTCTGCATTCAAATCTTTCTAAGGTAGTCGAAAATGTTACGAGTTTGATCCTCCAGATTGTTTGATGAGACGAAATTGTACTCTGAAGGTGATATTATCAGTGAAGATGTAACATTTTTAAATATGTATATTATGTAAAATATTTTTTGTAGAAGATTGCCATATTTTTATCATTTTATTGAATATTTTTTATTCAAAATAATAATTCTATACAATAATGTTCAAGAAAATTCTTGGAATCAAATAATAATGATACACAAATTTTTGACAAACTCATGAAAATTAATCTGGAAATTTCCTTGAGGAATTTCGATGAAAATAATAGTTTCTACTCTTGGTTATTATACTTCTCATAACTTCTAATACTCATTATAATGGTAGTGATAATCTCACATCTGGCACTAAGGCAGTGCGCTGTTGAATCAAAGGTTTCTCATCATTCTATCACTATAGTCTCTTAAAAAGTTTGGATTCAATACATCCAGAACTTCCCATAGACAGTGAGATCATTACTAAAAAACTCCTAGAGAAATCAAAAATGAAACAAATTGACAGATGGCGAATATTGCCATTTTGGTGTAGAACATTGGCCGAAACACAAATTATTCCATCACAATAAGTTTTGAATAAAATATTAAAACTTAGTATCAATATTGATGGTACTCCACTGTTTTCCAGTAGTAGCAAGTTACAGTTCTGGCCAATACTAATGTTCATTAAAAAGTTTTGAATCTTTTCCTTTTGCTATTGGTATATTTTTGTGGGGAAGTCCAAGCCCTTTTTCCTCAAGATTTTTCTTAGAAGATTTTATTGATGATTATGAAGATATTAAACCATACAGGTTTTTTTTACATGGTAGAGTATACTTTGTTGAAATATTGAAATTTTATTTGTGGATCGCTCCTGCCAAAGCTTACTTAAAAGGTATAAAATCTCACGGGGTTATGCATCTTGTGAGAGAAGATTAGTTGGGAATACGGTGTTTACAATGATGAAGCTAGAAACAGTAATTTTCAAAAGGCACAACCAGTTCACTCAGAACAGCGACGAGCAATTTAAATTAGGATCTGATGAAGAACATCACAAAACTAAATCCCCATTACTTGATTTAAACATAGGAATTGTTTCATCATGCACAATCGATTATATGCATGCAGTGTGTTTTAGGTGTTGTAAAAAAACTTCTGTCGACTTGGGTTTCTGGTGATCTGAGGGTTAGATTAAGGAGAGTTCAGATATTCAAATTTTAAGAGAAAACATGCTTGTTCCTAAAGCAATATGTCCCTTGTGAGTTTAATCGGAAACCCAGAAGGCTTGACTGAACTGTCATATTGGAAAGCAACAGAATTTCGAAATTTCCTACTTATTTATGGACCTTTTATTCTGAAAGATATATAGATATTTCAATTTATGAACATTTTCTACTGTTCTACATGTTGGCATTTCCATACTAACTTCTTCAAAGCATTTATCAGCCTTTGGTACAGACAGTGCCGATAAATTATTAAACACTTTCATAAAACATTGCCAATATATATATATTATATATATATATATATATATATTATATATATATATATATACATATGGATCAGAGTTTTATGTATATAATATTCATACTTTTGTGTCATTTAGCTCAAGAGGAAAAAACTGTATGGAACTTTGGATTCTTTTCGGCCTTTGCGTTTGAAAATTTTTTAGGAATTATTAAGAGTTTCATTAGATGTCTCGTGAAACCTGACAGCAAATTCATAATAGATTGAGTGAAAAAAATTTTTACTTTAAAGCCCACTTGTATACAAAAAAATATGTTATTTAATCAAAATGAAAATTCAGCCACAATTTTAAATACTGTTATAAACTAAACAGTATAAAAAATTTTTTCTATAATAATTTTACTCTAAGTGTGAAAAGTTACTCCATGAAAAGATGCTTACTGTATTGAAAAAAATGGGTTTGGTTGTGAACTTCATAATATTTGTATAGATGTAAATGATGAAATGTACATAATTGATAAACAATTTTTTAAATTATAAATCGTTGTATAAAACTATCCTATTAATTCCAAAGATATGAATGAAATCGGTCAGTTGAAAAAAGAGTACTAGTCCAAAAATACCTGGAGATAATCACAAAAAACTTTGTCGTTTCTCATATCGTTGAGATATATTATTCACAGAAACTACAGATTTGTTGGTGTGTTACTATGTAGATAGATTGAAATAAGAATTCGGCAATTTTGCTTTATGGAAATTAGTATTTTGAAAAAAAAAATAGTGGACATGTACTGTTTTTGAAGTGAATTGAGTCTGGATTAGCAAAAAAATTAATAAAGTTCAGAATATTTTCAATAAAATTTATTTAAATCAAATGAAAAAGAATGAAATGAAACAACATATTCAGATATCATCAGGATCTGTTGTTTCCAAGATGTAAATATGGTAGTAAAACTCTTAATTTCACCTTTAATGTATTGCATCACTTTTTTTACTTCGTCAAATTTTTTAGAAGTAATCGGCAATGGTTGAGAATGAGCAGATAACAAGGCAGCTGATGAATGCTATATTTGTTTCAGCAATTTGAAGATATTGTGATATGAAGCCATTTATGAAATCGTATCACTTCTAACATTACCCGTGTCTACACTATCGTATTCAAACTGCCCTGTAGTTTGATATCATAAAATTCACTGTTGCTTCAGGTCGTATGCTTGATTTCACAGATTTAGACGTTTTTTTATAGCTGGGCGGCCACTAGTTCTTAAATCTAGGATATAGCGATGCGTAACATATTTGAACATTAAACGGATTGGTCTTCTACAGGACAGCATCAGGCATATTCTTCTGGAACGTATATTTGGTCATGCTTCCTAACCAATTTCTTTAGAGTTTCGAAAACTCTATCGTAGGGTGAGAAGGAGTGACCTCGTTTTGGAAAGTAATGCACAATTTTCTCGAAACGATTAGTTCCTTCTAAAGCCCGTAGAAATCTCACCATTGTTTGATTTTAGCTGAGACAACAATCGGAAAATTTTTGGAATTCCGTAATGGACAGAGTTTCTATATAGTCATTGAAGAGGAAAGTGTACACCTTATCCGGTCCTTTCCGAGCTTCGCCTTCGTGATATTTGTAAAACTGTCCACTGTTGTCTTTCAAGTTGTGCACTTTCAAATGCGTACACCATAGTGCCGAAAAAAAAAATTTCTTGTACTGGTATGTGCGGCAGAGGGAGATTCTGAATAATGTAGAATGTTATTGCTCCTACTTCTGGTCTTTCCCTTCTGCAAACCAGCTTTTGAACCTCGTCAAGTTTTAATAAAAAACTCTTTGGCTCGTCTTTTATGCACCATTAGTTCCGCCAACAGTAAACTTCTCTTCGCATATCATTAAGGAGTAATGTCTTTTTATTATAGGCATTTCCAACATTTCGCATTCAAAAACAAACATCTACTTGAGGCTTGACGAACCTAAGTGCAAAATTTTCATTGAAGTATTCTAAGAAAAACTTATACTTGATCACGTTTTCCAGATCAGGATTTTTCTTCAAGAAAAGGTCATGCATAATTTTAACATTTAAATTCGCGTCCAAATAATGCACAGGTTTTTGTGGAGTAATGAGCTGTCTTAGGGGAAAGGATTCGATATGTTCTTCTAATTTTAACAATAAAATTTTCTGGTATTGCGCTGGTCTTGTAATTAGGTGCAATCCTGTTTTATCTTTTGGAGACTCACCCGCTTGAAGTAAATTCGTTAATCTTTGAACTTGAATGTGTGAAATAGCATACAGACTCATGAAGGCTTTCTTACACACGGGGACACGTTCAGAAACTCTTAATGCATTATATAAAAAATTTGAGGACCTTGGTTGCCACCGGAATCAGATGAATCTCTAGGTGTCCTTCTTGAAACGGGTACTGCGGTAATCAATCCTTGCAAAAATGTGTCTTGCTCATTTTTCGGTTTTCCGTCATACAGCTTGGACACAAGATAGTGTTTCTCTTCGATACTGAAATTGTCGGTGCACTTCCTTTTACACCTAATATCGAAAGAAAATTGAGATATTATTTCATATTCACACATTTAGAGATATACTCACAAGCATGGCAATCCAGACTGTTTTTCAGGGATGGTTTTTCCAGAAGTGCTTACATACGAACTACCACTTAAACGCAAATTCTTAACTCGATTGTTCTTCCAATTATCCTCTTGCGTTTCCTGGCACCATGGATATTTTCTTCATCATTAGCTTCATCACGACTAGACATTTTGCATTATTTAGCTTAAACAATGCTAATAACTGCACATGAATACGCGGTCAGCAATAATATTCGAATAACTGACATAACCTCTATTTAACTTGTCAAAGGCGGATTCGCTTATATCTGTACGGTCAGTATAAGAACAGTACAAGTCCTGGACTTGTACTGTTGTCAAGCTGACTAATGGAAATGGGAGGAGCGTACAGCCGTAGTGTTCGTATTATTGATACGGTTCTTTCGCTCAATGGATAGAGCTTTAACATATGAGCATTTTGGCTATCTCAGATGAAAATGGCCATTTCTGGAGTTGTACTGTTCTTCAACTGACCGATTCAAATATATATGTAGTCAGTGATGTGTCGGATTTGCAAGTATGGAAAGTATCTGAAGTTCTGGGAAAATGTATGGTGTTTCCAAAGGTAATCAATAGTTTGAACTTGGTGTCCATTCCTTTATTACACACTACATAAGTTAGCTAGTTCAGTTAAGTTTAAATAAATGAATTAACGCATATGTTTATGACGACCTTCAAAAGTTCAATTTTATAAAATGACTATGAACCCTGCTAGAATTAGAAATATGTCTATTTTTTATTTTTTGTACATATATTTATGTACAGGGGGGTCCTCACGATATGTTTTCCTATTAGATGTTTGGGGAAAACTAGATGGACTTGAAATCTGAATTGAAGTTTGATATAACGGGTTTTCGGGGTCGCTGTTTCGCTTGAAATTTTTTGAATAACCCATCTTGTTTTGTCTAGAAGGAACACAGTGAATCACGCTATATACATATTCACCATATACGAGACAGTCCATAAAAGGTTTCTTTTTATAACATTTTGTGTTGACAAAAACAACTTTGGCATATAACTTTTTTTGGGACAAGCTGTCTACAGTTCAAACATAATGTTAAATTA
>JARQZK010003290.1:5000-10000 GCA_030704885.1 Cynegetis impunctata
GACAATACACTAGGGGCTACTGGTGATTTTTTTTTCTGTCATAAAATCCTAGTTATCATTTTCTCGGTAAGAGTACAGTGAACATAAGCAGAGTTATAGTCTTGTAGAGAGTCTAATAAAGTATAAAAAAATGTGACAATACACTAGGGGCTACTGGTGATTTTTTTTTCTGTCATAAAATCCTAGTTGTCATTTTCTCGATAAGAGAACAGTGAACATGGCAGAGTTATAGAAACGAATGCTAATGAATATATATATATATATATATATATATATATATATATATATATATATATATATATATATATATATATATATATATATATATATATATATATATATATATATATATATATATATATATATATATATATATATATATATATATATATATATATATATATATATATATATATATATATATATATATATATATATATATATATATATATATATATATATATATATATATATATATATATTCATTTGAAAAGAGTGAAATATTTCTCTGAGAAATATACTTACTCATTGGTTTTTATTTTGATTGTTATTTAAAATTTATGTTTTAAATAGTAATACTGTTGCCTGTGAACCATTGTTATTTTTTGAAAAGTTAAATATTTCTTGAGAAATACTTACTCATTGATTTTAATTAGATTGTTATTTTATGTTTTATAGTTATAATAAATGACTATTGAAATAAAAATGAAAAATGAAAAATATAATATATTCTTCTTCTTTGCTTCCCAAGAATTCATTACATAGAAGTGAATTATTTAATAATTATTCAATTATTTAATTAGTCTTGTAGGGTGTCTAATATAGTATAAAAAAATGTGACAATACACTAGGGGCTACTGGTGATTTTTTTTTCTGTCATAAAATCCTAGTTATCATTTTCTCGGTAAATTTATTGAAAAATAGAAAAATATAATGATATTCTCTTCCAATCTGGCGGTTTTCGCCCTTCTTTGCTTCCCAAGAATTCATTACATAGAAGTGAATTATTTAATAATTATTCAATTATTTAATTAGTCTTGTAGGGTGTCCAATATAGTATAAAAAAATGTGACAATACACTAGGGGCTACTGGTGATTTTTTTTTCTGTCATAAAATCCTAGTTATCATTTTCTCGATAAGAGTACAGTGAACATAAGCAGAGTTATAGTCTTCTAGGGAGTCTAATATAGTATAAAAAAATGTGACAATACACTAGGGGCTACTGGTGATTTTTTTTTCTCTGAGAAATATACTTATTGGTTTTTAATTTGATTGTTATTTAAAATTTATGTTTTAAATAGTAATACTGTTGCCTGTGAACCATTGTTATTTTTTGAATAAGGTTAAATATTTCTTTGAGAAATATACTTACTCATTGATTTTTAATTAGATTGTTATTTAAAATTTATGTTTTAAATAGTTATACGAACATATATGACTAAGCTGAAATAAATTTATTGAAAAATAGAAAAATATAATGATATTCTCTTCCAATTTAGGCTTCTTTGCTTCCCAAGAATTCATTAAATAGAAGTGAATTATTTAATAATTATTCAATTATTTAAATTATTTAATAATTATTCAATTATTTAATTAGTCTTGTAGGGTGTCTAATATAGTATAAAAAAATGTGACAATACACTAGGGGCTACTGGTGATTTTTTTTTCTGTCATAAAATCCTAGTTATCATTTTCTCGGTAAGAGTACAGTGAACATAAGCAGAGTTATAGTCTTGTAGAGAGTCTAATAAAGTATAAAAAAATGTGACAATACACTAGGGGCTACTGGTGATTTTTTTTTCTGTCATAAAATCCTAGTTGTCATTTTCTCGATAAGAGAACAGTGAACATGGCAGAGTTATAGAAACGAATGCTAATGAATATATATATATATATATATATATATATATATATATATATATATATATATATATATATATATATATATATATATATATATATATATATATATATATATATATTATATATATTTTTTTATATATATATATTATATATATAATATATAATTATATATATATATAATATATAATAATTTATTATTTTTATTATAAAATATGTTTTAAAAATTGATATTTTATTTGTAAATATAGAAAATATACTTAATCATTGATTTTAATTATTGTTATTTAAATTTATGTTTTAAATATTTTACAACATTTTATTGAAATAAATTATATTTTTGAATTTACTTATATTGATTTTAATTAATGTTATTTATTATAGTTTAGTTTAATATAGAAAATGAAATAAATTTATTGAAAAATAGAAAAATATAATGATATTCTCTTCCAATTATGTTTCTAATATAATTATTCAATTATTTAATTAGTCTTGTAGGGTGTCTAATATAGTATAAAAAAATGTGACAAAACACTAGGGCAACTGCTTATTTTTTTTCTGTCATAAAATCCTAGTTATCATTTTCTCGGTAAGAGACAGTGAACATAAGCAGAGTATATAAATATGTATAAAAATATATAAATATATTTATCTGTATATATATAATATATATATATATATATATATATATATATATATATATATATATATATATATATATATATATATATATATATATATATATATATATATATATATATATATAATTGGTTTTTAATTTGATTGTTATTTAAAATTTATGTTTTAAATAGTAATACTGTTGCCTGTGAACCATTGTTATTTTTTTGAATAAGGTTAAATATTTCTTTGAGAAATATACTTACTCATTGATTTTTAATTAGATTGTTATTTAAAATTTATGTTTTAAATAGTTATACGAACATATATGACAAAACTGAAATAAATTTATTGAAAAATAGAAAAATATAATGATATTCTCTTCCAATTTAGGCTTCTTTGTTTCCCAAGAATTCATTATATAGAAGTGAATTATTTAATAATTATTCAATTATTTAATTAGTCTTGTAGGGTGTCTAATATAGTATAAAAAAATGTGACAATACACTAGGGGCTACTGGTGATTTTTTTTTCTGTCATAAAATCCTAGTTATCATTTTCTCGGTAAGAGTACAGTGAACATAAGCAGAGTTATAGTCTTGTAGAGAGTCTAATAAAGTATAAAAAAATGTGACAATACACTAGGGGCTACTGGTGATTTTTTTTTCTGTCATAAAATCCTAGTTATCATTTTCTCGGTAAATTTATTGAAAAATATAATGATATTCTCTTCCAATCTGGCGGTTTTCGCCCTTCTTTGCTTCCCAAGAATTCATTACATAGAAGTGAATTATTTAATAATTATTCAATTATTTAATTAGTCTTGTAGGGTGTCCAATATAGTATAAAAAAATGTGACAATACACTAGGGGCTACTGGTGATTTTTTTTTCTGTCATAAAAATATATTCTCGATAAGAGTTGAACATAAGCAGAGTTATAGTCTTCTAGAGTCTAATATAGTATAAAAAATGTGACAATACACTAACTGGTGATTTTCTCTGAGAAATATACTTACTCATTGGTTTTTAATTTGATTGTTATTTAAAATTTATGTTTTAAATAGTAATACTGTTGCCTGTGAACCATTGTTATTTTTTGAATAAGGTTAAATATTTCTTTGAGAAATATACTTACTCATTGATTTTTAATTAGATTGTTATTTAAAATTTATGTTTTAAATAGTTATACGAACATATATGACTAAACTGAAATAAATTTATTGAAAAATAGAAAAATATAATGATATTCTCTTCCAATTTAGGCTTCTTTGCTTCCCAAGAATTCATTAAATAGAAGTGAATTATTTAATAATTATTCAATTATTTAATTAGTCTTGTAGGGTGTCTAATATAGTATAAAAAAATGTGACAATACACTAGGGGCTACTGGTGATTTTTTTTTCTGTCATAAAATCCTAGTTATCATTTTCTCGGTAAGAGTACAGTGAACATAAGCAGAGTTATAGTCTTGTAGAGAGTCTAATAAAGTATAAAAAAATGTGACAATACACTAGGGGCTACTGGTGATTTTTTTTTCTGTCATAAAATCCTAGTTGTCATTTTCTCGATAAGAGAACAGTGAACATGGCAGAGTTATAGAAACGAATGCTAATGAATATATATATATATATATATATATATATATATATATATATATATATATATATATATATATATATATATATATATATATATATATATATATATATATATATATATATATATATATATATATATATATATATATATATTTATTTGAATTGTTGCCTGTGAACTATTGTTATTTATTTGAAAAAAGTTAAATATTTCTCTGAGAAATATACTTACTCATTGGTTTTTATTTTGATTGTTATTTAAAATTTATGTTTTAAATAGTAATACTGTTGCTTGTGAACCATTGTTATTTTTTTGAATAAGGTTAAATATTTCTTTGAGAAATATACTTACTCATTGATTTTTAATTAGATTGTTATTTAAAATTTATGTTTTAAATAGTTATACGAACATATATGACAAAACTGAAATAAATTTATTGAAAAATAGAAAAATATAATGATATTCTCTTCCAATTTAGGCTTCTTTGTTTCCCAAGAATTCATTATATAGAAGTGAATTATTTAATAATTATTCAATTATTTAATTAGTCTTGTAGGGTGTCTAATATAGTATAAAAAAATGTGACAATACACTAGGGGCTACTGGTGATTTTTTTTTCTGTCATAAAATCCTAGTTATCATTTTCTCGGTAAGAGTACAGTGAACATAAGCAGAGTTATAGTCTTGTAGAGAGTCTAATAAAGTATAAAAAAATGTGACAATACACTAGGGGCTACTGGTGATTTTTTTTCTGTCATAAAATCCTAGTTGTCATTTTCTCGATAAGTGAACAGCGAACATTGCAGATTTCTAGAAACGAATGCTAATGAATATATATAACAATATTTAAATATATATTATTATATATATATTATATAAAATTATATTATATATTATTATATAATAAAAATGTGATACACTATA
>JARQZK010003290.1:12500-18539 GCA_030704885.1 Cynegetis impunctata
TTGGGGGCCTTTTAGTCTATCTTGTAGACGTTGTGAGGTTTGTCCGATATATACTTTATTGCAATCTTTGCAGGAACGCTGTATACTACGTGCGGGATTTCTTTTCTGTTGGAATTTTGCTCTTTAAGTTGGTGTAGAGTTGTTTTATCTGATTTCTGAGGTTGATGCGCTATCTGTATACTGAACGGTTTAAAATGTTAGTTATTTTCGGGGTCAGTATGTGATGTATGAATAGGTACGTATAGTTTTTTATCTGAAGACTCTGGTGTGTTAGATCTTGGTTCCTTGTTGTAGGTTTTATGTACCTTGGTTTTGATGTTTTTGTCTATTATATGAGAAGGGTAGTTGTTGCGTATCAGAAGTGATTTCGCTTTTTTGAGTGTTTCAGGTCGGAATCTGGGAGATGTTAGTTGGGACAGCTCTGTATATTACGTTGCTAACAATGGCCTTTTTATGTGAGATGTGGTGTGCTGAGTGGAAGTCAATTAACCGGTTGGTGGCTGTGGTTTTAGTGTACATTTCGTGTTTAATTTGTTATTATTACGAATTATTGCATGTCTAGGAAATTAATAGAAAAATTGGTCTCTGCTTCGAGAGTGAATTGTAATTTAGGATGAATATTGTTGAAGCTCCTCAAGATTTCATCTACCTCTTTTTGGGTTGGCAATAAGCATAACAGTCGTCTACAAATCTTTTGTATAAAGTTATTTGAATTTACTGTCCTGTATATTAGTCTTCTATATATTCCATGACTATCTGTGCTGTTACACTTGAAATGGGACTGCCCATCGCGACACCATCTGTTTGTTGGTAGAATTGATTTTTATACTGAAAATAATTTGTGTGGGAGAGTAAATTGCAGAGCTTCATCAAATTCACTTTGTGGAATTGATGTGGGTCTTGTAGCTGTGTCCACTTTTGTTCTATAATGGTTGGTATCATTTGGTTTGGGAATGTTTGTATATAGTGAAATCACGTCCAGGAGTACAGTTTGTGGTTGTTGGGAACATCTATTTGATCCAGTTCTGTTTTAAGTTCGATGGAGTTTTTTATATAGTATTTGTTCTTGTTTGTAATGTTTGACAGTACTGATGCGAGGTGTTTTTGAAAGGTTGTATAGTGGGGATTGAATGCTTGAAACTATTGGCGTAGAGAATATCTGGTTTATGGACTTTGGGAGTCGTAGATTCTGGGTGGTATGCTGTTATGTAAGTAATTGTTTGTATAGTGCTTGTGAAATAACAGTCTTTTTCTTTCCACTTCTTAAAAGTTTGTTGTTATCATTTTCTATGTGTTCGTTAAAGTCTCTCTTAATTATTTTGTATGTATTTGGTATCCGCTAGAAGTGTGGTCATTTTCTTGGTTGTACAGGTCTTGTTCCAAAAAACAGTGTTTATACCTTTTCTGCCTTAACTATTACTAGGCGGGGGTTTTGTTTGAGAAAGACTTTAGTCATCCTAAATTTGGAGTTTTAGATTCCGGTTTTGTTTTTGGTATTAACTTGGTATCTTATGCATTTTTTGAGAAATTGTTTTTGTTGTATTTATTGATTGTGTCAGTTTGATTTCGTATGTCATTTTTGGTCTTTGATAGAAATGTTAGGTATGTTAGCTTCAACCTGGCCGAATGATTTGTTCTACTGGTAAATGTTTTCATATTTATAGTTCATTAGCATACTTTGAGGTCAAGCTTTAGATCTCTGTTGCGTATTCTGGTAGACCTGTGTCTGACATATTAAGAATGGAGTCTGTGTTTTCAATTTCAGTTGAAAAAGAATGTGAGATATCCGTTTTGAAATGAGCTCGTTTCTTTTTTTGTAATTGTTCTAATAAAACACATACGAAAATTAGAACAATTACAAAAAAAGAAACGAGCTCATTTCAAAACGGATATCTCACATTCTTTTTCAACTGAAATTGAAAACACAGACTCCATTCTTAATATGACAGACACAGTTCTACCAGAATACGTAACTGAGATTCTAAGCTTGGACCCAAAGTATGCTATGAACATAAATAATGAAAAAAATTTACCAGTAAAACAAAATCATCTGCCAGGATTGAAGCTAACATACCTAACATTTCTATTCAAAGCACCCCAAAACATGACATACGAATCAAACTGACAAATCAATAAATACAACAAAACAATTTCTCAAAAATCATAAATACCAACGTTAATTACCAAAACAAAACAGGAAATCTAGAAACTTCCAAATTTAGGATGACTAAAGTTCTTTCTCAAAAACAAAACCCCCGCCTAGTAATAGTTAGGCAGGACAAAGGTAATAAAACGGTATTTGCGAACAAGACCTGACAACCAGAAACATGACCCACACTTCTAGCGGATCTATACAAAATAATAAGAGAGACTTAACAACACAATAGGAAAATGGATTAACAACAAACTTTTAAAGAAGTGGAACAGAAAAAGACTTTATTTCACCAAGCACTATACAAACAATTACTTACACATAAACAGCATTACCACCCAGAATCTACGGATCCCAAAAGTCCATAACCAAGATTATTCCTCTACGCCAATAGTTCAAGATTTCAATCCCCACAGTAACAACCTTTTCCAAAACACCTCGCATCAGTACTGTCAACATTACAAAACAAGAACAAATACTATATAAAAAACTCAAAATCGAACTTAAAACGAACTGGATCAAATAAGATGTTCCCAACAACCACAAACTGTACTCCACTGCGTGATTTCACTATATACAAACATTCCAAACCAAATGATTACCAAACCATTATAGAACAAAAGTGCGACACAGCTACAAGACCACACTCAATTCACAAAGTGAATTTGTTTGAAGACTCGCAAATTACTCTCCACACAAATTTATTCAGATATAAAAATCAATTCTACCAACAAAACAGATGGTGTCGCGATGGGGCAGACCCATTTCAGTGTAACAGCACAGATAGTCATGAATATATTAGAAAGGAACTAATATTTACATGACAGTAAATTCAAATAACTTATACAAAAGATTTGTAGACGACTGTTTGCTTATTGCCAACCCAAAGAGGTAAGATGAATCTTGAGGAGTCTTCAAAACAAATATTCATCCTTAAATTGACAATCACTCTGACAGCCAGAGACCAATTTTTCTATTAATTTCCTAGACATGACAATAATTCGTAATAATAACAAATTAAACACGAAATGGTACACTAAAACCACAAGCCACCAACCGGTTAATTGACTTCCACTCAAGCACACCACATCTCACATAAAAAGGCCATTGTTAGCAACGTAATACAGAGCTGTCCAACTAACATCTCCCAGATTCCGACCTGGAAACACCTCAAAAAAGCGAAATCACTTCTGATTACGCAACAACTACCCTTTTCATATAATAGACAAAAACATCAAAAACAAGTACATAAAACTACAACAAGGAACCAAGATCTAAACACACCAGAGTCTACAGATAAAAAACTATAGTACCTATTCCATACATCACATACCTGACCCCGAAAATAACTAACATTTTAAAACCGTTCAGTATACAGATAGCGCCATCAACCTCAGAATCAGATAAAACAACTCTACACCAACTTAAAGAGCAAAATTCCAACAGAAAAAAAATACCACGTAATATACAGCGTTCCCTGCAAATATTGCAATGAAGTGTATATCGGACAAACCTCACAATGTCTACAAGATAGACTAAAAGCCCACAGATATGCCAAAACAGCAAACACTGCACTGAACAAACACAAACAATCAGAAAGACATGATTTCGATTACGATGAAACACACATACTAACTATAGAAAAAAACTTAAAATCACGCGAAATCCTTGAAATGATTTTTATACAGAAGAACCAAGACAACACAGTTAACAACAAAATAGATATAAAGGGCCTAAGTTCGATATATGCCCCATTATTGTAATACATGAGCTCTATACGCATGAACGATTATACATCGGTTAAACAGAGATTCAAGAGTCAAGTAGTATTGTGACAACTACCGACGAACATTCTGGTGAGATACAATTTATGTTATTTTATTTTAGTGTATGTGTATATATGTTTTATATTTAGGCATTTGAATTGTATTTTATCCCGATTTTAGCTGATGAAGATGGAAACTCCATTGAAACGTCCAATGAATTTTAATTTTAAAATGTAATGTTCGAAATAAACCTGTTATACCAATAATTGATATCTCTTGGTATATATATATATATATATATATATATATATATATATATATATATATATATATATATATATATATATATATATATATATATATATATATATATATATATATATATATATATATATATATATATATATATATATATATATATATATATATATATATATATATATATATATATATATATATATATATATATATATATAATATATATATATATATATTATATATATATATATATATATATATATATATATATATATATATATATATATATATATATATATATATATATATATATATATATATATATATATATATATATATATATTTATTTATTTGAATTGTTGCCTGTGAACTATTGTATTTATTTGAAAAAAGTTAAATATTTCTCTTAGAAATATACTTACTCATTGGTTTTTGTTTTGATTGTTATTTAAAATTTATGTTTTAAATAGTAATACTGTTGCTTGTGAACCATTGTTATTTTTTTGAATAAGGTTAAATATTTCTTTGAGAAATATACTTACTCATTGATTTTTAATCAGATTGTTATTTAAAATTTTTGTTTTAAATAGTTATACGAACATATATGACAAAACTGAAATAAATTTATTGAAAAATAAAAAAATTTAATGATATTCTCTTCCAATTTAGGCTTCTTTGTTTCCCAAGAATTCATTATATAGAAGTGAATTATTTAATAATTATTCAATTATTTAATTAGTCTTGTAGGGTGTCTAATATAGTATAAGAAAATGTGAATATACACTAGGGGCTACTGGTGATTTTTTTTTCTGTCATAAAATCCTAGTTATCATTTTCTCGGTAAGAGTACAGTGAACATAAGCAGAGTTATAGTCTTGTAGAGAGTCTACTATAGTATAAAAAAATGTGACAATACACTAGGGGCTACTGGTGATTTTTTTTTCTGTCATAAAATCCTAGTTGTCATTTTCTCGATAAGAGAACAGTGAACATGGCAGAGTTATAGAAACGAATGCTAATGAATATATATATATATATATATATATATATATATATATATATATATATATATATATATATATATATATATATATATATATATATATATATATATATATATATATATATATATATATATATATATATATATATATATATATATATATATATATATATATATATATATATATATATATATATATATATATATATATATATATATATATTTATTTAAATTGTTCCCTGAAGGGTTAAATATTTCTTTGAGAAATATACTTACTCATTGATTTTTAATTTGATTGTTATTTAAAATTTATGTTTCAAATAGTTAAACGAACATATATGACAAAACTGAAATAAATTTATTGAAAAATAGAAAAATATAATGATATTCTCTTCCAATTTAGAGGTTTTCGCCTTGGGCTTCTTTGTTTCTCAAGAATTCATTATAAAGAAGTGAATTATTTAATAATTATTCAATTATTTAATTATTCTTGTAGGGTGTCTAATATAGTATAAAAAAATACGACAATACACTAGGGGCTACTGGTGTTTTTTTTTCTGTCATAAAATCCTAGTTGTCATTTTCTCGATAAGAGAACAGTGAACATGGCAGAGTTATAGAAACGAATGCTAATGAATATATATATATATATATATATATATATATATATATATATATATATATATATATATATATATATATATATTCATTTGAATTGTTGCCTGTGAACTATTGTTATTTATTTGAAAAGAGTTAAATATTTCTTTGAGAAATATACTTACTCATAGGTTTTTAATTTGATTATTTAAAATTTATGTTTTAAATAGTTATACTGTTGCCTTTGAACCATTGTTATTTTT
>JARQZK010003291.1:2500-18448 GCA_030704885.1 Cynegetis impunctata
ATATATATATATGGTTGGTATTTACTGACATTTTTATACTAAGGGTTTATTTCACTAGGATAATGTCAACATTTAATAACTATTTGCATAAACATTTACTGTTTATTAAAATACACTATAGTTATTTACGCGTTTCGACTTCTAGTCATTTTCAAAACAATTTCACAATTAATTCAATATTTAAAAGTCTTTGTATTACATAGCAAGGTCGTCGATGTCATACTGGTTATTTCACGTCATTAACTCCTTCTCTCTCTTAATTCGTATTTTCTCAGTTTTCTCGGTGAATGATGTTATGGTATATTCTTCCGAAGTTTTCAATGTCAGCTCTTGAGTTCAATGTTGTTTTTTCTTCTCTTTGGATGGCTATCATCTCCATTATGTTTCTTTTTTGTTGTTGTTTTTCTTTTCCAATAATTTTCGCATTTTTAAAATCAAAGGAATGTAGTTGTTCAATTGCATGTTTTGCCAGCGCAGTTGTTTTTTTGTTTGTTCGTATAGAGTATTCATGTTCGTATAATCTTCTGTTCAAATACTGTTTTGTGTTACCTATATAACACGTATCACAATCAATACAATCTATTGAATATACCGTATGTGTTTCGTTTTGTCGTTCTATTTTCGGTTTCATATTTGTATACAACGAGCCAGTTATGTTATTAGGTTTGTGGCCTATTTTTATATTGTACTTCTTCAGGACGTTACTTATTTTGTAAGATATTTCTGGTATAAATTCCATTCCCATGTATTTTATCTCCACATCGACATTTTTTGTTTTTTGGCTATTTTGGTTATAAATTTGTTGTATTCTTTTTTTAATAATTGGTTCGTAAAATTTTTTTGGATTATCGTTCTTGTCTAACACTTCTTTAATTTTTCTTATATTTTTAGGTCTTAACTCAGGGTTGGATAGTTTAACTGCTCTATCTGTGAGAGAATTCACAACACTTTTCTTATATTTCATAGGTACGAGTGAATTGTAATTAAGGTATCTTTCCGACCAAGTCTTTTTGTTGTACCAATCTATGATAATTGAACCATCTTCTCTTCTAATTGAAGTCCTATCTAAGAAATTTATTTTGTTGTTTTCTTCTATTTCTTTTGTAAATTGCAATCTGTTATGGTATGAATTGAAGGCCTTTAACAAATCTTCAATATGTTCAGGTTTTATTGATGTTATACAATCATCTACAAATCTCTTGAAGAATTTTGGTTTATTTTCTAAGTTGTTTATAACAGATATTTCTAGTTCTTCTAATACTAAGTTGGCTATAGTCGAAGAAATGGGTGAACCCATTGCTGTGCCATAAATTTGTGAATAGAATGATTCATCAAATTTGAAATAAGTAGATTTTAAACAAAATTCGACACCTTCCTTGAATTCTTTTTTTGGTAATACAGTATGATTTTTTAATTCTTCCCATTTTTTATCTATTATATTCATTGCTAATTCTATAGGTACATTTGTGAATAGGGAAACTATATCTAATGAAATTAAGATGTAAGATTCAGGTACTTTTATGTTTATTATGTAATCATGGAAATCCCATGAGTCTTTGATGTAATATTCGGATTTGCCAATAACTTTTGTTATTGTTTCGGACAAGTATTAAGATAAGTTGTAAGTTGGTGAATTTCTTGTGCTCACAATTGGTCGACATGGTATGTTATTTTTATGTAATTTTGGTAGTCCGTACATATACGGCGCATGTCCATTGTGGCATATTAATTTATCTTTGTATTCTTTATTAATTATTTTATTTTTATACCATTCATTTATCATTTTGTTAAGTTTTAATTGTATTTTAGGTGTAGGATCTGTATTTTCTTTTTTATATGTTGTGTTGTCATTTATAAGTTCATACATTTTGTCTCTGTATTGGGTCTTGGTCATAATTACTGTTTTATTAGATTTGTCAGCATTCAAAATATATAACTCGCTGTTTTGTTTCAAGAATTCTGTAGTTTTCTTTAATAAGTAATTAAAATTATTGGTCAATTTTTGTTGACTGTTGTTATTCATTAAATTAGTTAAAATGTTCGAAATTTTATTACGTATTTCAGTTTTTATTTCTTGACTTTTCTCGGTGATTGCAGTCTCGACATTCGTTATCAATCTTTGATAATTAATCTTTGGGTTTGGAATTGAAAATTTATTTCCTAAAGCAAGTCCATATTTTACAGTTTCAGGAATATTGGTATCAGTAAGGTTGACAATCCAATTAGGATTTGCTTGAACTTTTCTTTTGCTATTTTTATTTTGGTCAATAATATTGTGAATTATGAATTGTTCAATTTTATGTCTATGTTTTAGTTCGGAAAAATACCTTAATTACAATTCACTCGTACCTATGAAATATAAGAAAAGTGTTGTGAATTCTCTCACAGATAGAGCAGTTAAACTATCCAACCCTGAGTTAAGACCTAAAAATATAAGAAAAATTGAAGAAGTGTTAGACAAGAACGATTATCCAAAAAAATTTTACGAACCAATTATTAAAAAAAGAATACAACAAGTTTATAACCAAAATAGCCAAAAAACAAAAAATGTCGATGTGGAGATAAAATACATGGGAATGGAATTTATACCAGAAATATCTTACAAAATAAGTAACGTCCTGAAGAAGTACAATATAAAAATAGGCCACAAACCTAATAACATAACTGGCTCGTTGTATACAAATATGAAACCGAAAATAGAACGACAAAATGAAACACATACGGTATATTCAATAGATTGTATTGATTGTGATACGTGTTATATAGGTAACACAAAACAGTATTTGAACAGAAGATTATATGAACATGAATACTCTATACGAACAAACAAAAAAACAACTGCGCTGGCAAAACATGCAATTGAACAACTACATTCGTTTGATTTTAAAAATGCGAAAATTATTGGAAAAGAAAAACACCAACAAAAAAGAAACATAATGTAGATGATAGCCATCCAAAGAGAAGAAAAAACAACATTGAACTCAAGAGCTGACAAAACTTCGGAAGAATATACCATAACATCATTCACCGAGAAAACTGAGAAAATACGAATTAAGAGAGAGAAGGAGTTAATCACGTGAAATAACCAGTATGACATCGACGACCTTGCTATGTAATACAAAGACTTTTAAATATTTAATTAATTGTGAAATTGTTTTGAAAATGACTAGAAGTCGAAACGCGTAAATAATTATAATGTATTTTAATAAACAGTAAATGTTTATGCAAAAAGTTATTAAACGTTGACATTATCCTAGTGAAATAAACCCTGTATATATATATATATATATATATATATATATATATATATATATATATATATATATATATATATATATATATATAATATTATATATATATATATATTTATATATATATATATATATAATATATATATGTATATATATATATATATATATATATATATATATATATATATATATATATATATATATATATATTTCGGTTACTGTACATATTTATGAAAAATCCCGAAACACGTCAAATTGAAATTATAAATTGACATTCATCAACGTGAAAATGCGATCCCTACCTTCAACCCCCTCCTAATGACAGGTACAACTCGTAATTTTTTAAATGCAAGTATAGGCTTGTGATATATTGTTTGAAAGGTCTCTTCAAAAATGTTATCGCTTTCAAATTTAATGCAACAATTACGAAAGATTGAAATAAAATTATGTGGTTACCGAAATTCGCTAAATTATACTCAAAACTAATTATAATAATTATACTCTATACTTATTTTCCGTTTAGTTCTTGATAATAAGAAAGTAAGCAAAAACCATAGCAATGTGCTTTCTAGATGAAATCCATTAAAAACACTTCAAAGAATTTCGATAATTAAGATATTAAAAAAAAATAAAATGATCCCTACAAAATGATACCTACTCAGGAGCTCATGGAAGACGATTTCGATAGGAGAACTTATTTTTGTGAGCGAATGATAGACATGTTGGATAGCAATATTATCCAATTAGAAAACGTTATGTTTTCTGATGGGTGTACTTTTTCACTTACCGGTCATGCTAATCGGCAAAATTGATGCTACTGGCCAACGGAAAATTCTCACTGGATGAGAGGAGAACACACGCAATACCCTCAAAAGGTTAATGTTTGGGCAGGGGTTGTTGGAAACCATAATATGGGACCAATGATATTATCATTGGCCCTTTTTTCACTGAGGGCAAATTGAATTGCGATCATTATTAGGCACTACTTCAAAATAATGTCATTTCAACTTTGGCAAATTTATATCATGATCCAGGAAACCCTCAAGTTCCAGTGAATACGATATGGTTTCAGCAGGATAGAGCACCACCACTACCAATTTAATGTCCGGCAGTACCTCGGTACAATTTTTTCCAATCGGTGGATATGGAAGCGAGGATCGATTGAATGCCCAGCGCGATCACCTGATCTTACTTTATTAGATTTCTTTTCATAGGGATATGTGAAGAGTATTGTATACACAACTAAACCTTTCAATTGAAATGACTTAAAAGAACGAATAACGGTGTTAAATAATGTTAGAAGACAGTTTCATTTAAGATTAGGATGTTGCGGTAAACATTTTGAAGATCTACTTCATTAATAGTCATTGTTCTTTTTAGTGGTTCACATTTTATTACATTTTAGTTTTTGATTGTATTGTAGCGAATTTCGGTAACCACATGATTTTATTTTATTCTACCTTAAGTGTTGCAATAAACTTGAAAGCGATAATATTTTCGAATAGAGAATGAAGAGACATTTCAAACGATATCACAAGCCTATACTTCCTATTTGAAAAATTGGGGGTTGTACCTGTCATTCGGAGGATGTTGAGGGTAGGGGTCGCATTTTCAAGTTGAAGAATGTCAAGTTATAATTTAAATTTGACGTGTTTCGGGATTTTTCATAAATATGTACAGAGTGGTCCAAATTGGACACTTTTGATAGGAAACACCAATTTCTAGAGGAGTTAGAGAAAAACTAGCCTACATGCTACGAGGTCGATTTTTGTGAGAGAATGAATGCCGAAAACCGCACATTGATATCTTGACTTGTTCGCAAGATACAAGGTGTTTTTCAATTTTGTGCATTTCTGACCCAACCCTGTAACTGGTTTATTTTTGGATATTTCTTGTTTCTGTGAAAACATTCTTTAGGCACTTTTTTGAAAGGAATCTAATGGGGTTCCTAGTTTTTCATCAAAAAATATGGTTTTGAAGCTATGACTTAAACTTGTATTTTTCTTAGAGGCCACCTGTATTTTCTTACATATTCGTGTTTAAAATTCTCTTTTCGAATATATATATATATATATATATATATATATATATATATATATATATATATATATATATATATATATATATAATAGTTGCTACTTCTCTTTGAAAACATTTATTTTGTGGCTGTTTTCGAATTATTTTAGATGAATTTTCAAAATCTGGGTAGCCATGCCTAAATACGAAACAAAATAGTTCTACATTTCACAGCTGTTAAAAAGAATAATTAGTGCCTATTTTGTAATAACTCATTAATTTAATCAAAAAATAGAATAACAAGAAAAACAATATCTTTAAACTATTTACAACATGTGTTCGAATTGAGCACCATTTGAATCAAAACATAATTGACCTCGCTTCCTAACATTATTGACAGCACTAATCAATTTCTATCGCAGGTATTGAACGAAAGGCTGGTCGCACTGCTGCTTCCAACTCTTCTCGGGAAGCAGGATGGCGTTTATATGTGAGGTCCTTTATTCTTTCCCAAAGGTAAAAATCTGGAGGCGTAAGATCGGGGGATCTTGCCGCCAAATGAACAGGACTCCGGTTGCCAAGCCAATTATTGTCCGTAAATATTTCGTTTAAAAACGCCGTTATGATGTGTGCGTTATGACACGGTGTCCCGTCTTGTTGGAAGTATTATACGTCTCCAATTTATTGTAATGGCAAATCATCCATTATTGGTTCAACAAATTCCCGCAATATTTCCAAATATCGCGCTGCCGTAAGGTTACCCTTATAGATTAACAGGCTCTTGCACCGTTTTATTATAAAACCTCCTTTAACTAAACTTGGTTTATGCGGGGTTTAAGACGGCTTGAACGCCGTTTATATTTTGGTGCAATCGAAAATGTCAAATTGAACTCGGTTTATCATTAAACTTAGTTTAATAATATATTGTGCAAGAGCCTAATAGGGACCGATAAACCTTCCTCTAAAAATACCGACCCAAACATTGAAACTGTATCGGCCTTGATTTTGTGTCTCCACTATAATATGTGGATTTTCCAAAGTCCTATTGTAGGAAATGTATCTATTAAAAATGCCAGAGCTGCTAACGCATGCTCCATCAGTCCATATGATGTTCTGTCCAAAGTTTGGGTTTTCAGCACATTTTCCTAAATACCATTGGCAAAATTCGAGCCGGAATTGTAGGTCATTTGGTAGTAACCTGTGACCTTTTCTTACTCTGTACGGTTTGAATTAATTTTTTTTACAATTCGCATTGTTTTACTCTTTGGAATACCTGTATTCAACTACATTTTGCGAAGTGAAATATTGGGTTGGTTCTGTATTTCCTCCACAACCGTTATTTCTTCTAACTCTCTATCTCTATTCCTGGCGCTTCGTAAACTTTTGTCCTTGGTTTTGAAAAAGAACCGTAATTAACTAGGTTATGCTGCAATCTAGTGAACATATCCCGAAACGGTTGTCTCCTTTCAGGATATCGGTCAAAGTAAAGATTGCTGGCAGCCTGAGCATCTTCATGTGATTACACTTTAGCATATCATATTTTTCGTAATTTTCAAACATTTTGAATTAACAATAGTGGTTTGAAGTCAGGGGCTGTCAATTTACACTCTACTGCCTGAAACATGATTTTGTGAGATTGACATTTATATGCGCATGCTGCAACTACAATCTTATATATTTCAACGAGGAATTCACACACACACACACACATATACTCATATATATATATATATATATATATATATATATATATATATATATATATATATATATATATATATATATATATATATATATATCAGGGGCGGCTAGTCAAAGGAGGCTAAGGAGGCTAAGCCTCCCCAAAAATATTCCGTGTATCACTAATATATATATTATATTGAATAGTCAGCATTCAGCATATTCATATTAATCAAAATCATATTATTTTATGCACCTACCTTCCTTTCAACCTACATTATATAATATAATTTATTAATTAAGATAGAAGGTATTTACATTTACTGCATTTCATTCATTTCAAGATTTGTGGCAACGCTGCGGAATGCTTAGAAAGGTATATTCTCAACGTTTATTATGCCTGCCACATAAAAGCAAACTCACACCACTCAAAAACAGAATACGTTATTGCAATAGTAAACCAAAACACATGTAAATGGCAACACGGAAGGAACCCAGATTCATACAATATCGACCAATCACACTATAGAATTTCGCATGACGTCGAGTCAATTTCGTTGGAAATCGTAATGTGTCGTAATTCGCGCTAATGGCCGCCAGCCCGCCAGAAAGAGTTCGCGTATTGTGTAAAAAAAAATTTCAATGGTGACTTAGTGGAATATTTGTTATCCCATAACTTTAGTGCTCTAAGTTATGAGGATAAAGTTTTGATAAAAACAGTGAGACCTACCCCTGAATTGAAGAATTTGGTTCAGTATAACAAAAAACAAAACCGCGGTTTCAATACAAAGAATTACGAGCGGCATCCATGCCTCACCGGATCACAGGTAAAAAATAAATTATTTTGTTGGCAGTGTTTACTTTTTACTAGTGAAAATGTCTCTGTTTGGGGCCGCTTAGGATTTGACGATTTAAAAAATTTATCACGTTCTTTGGAAAGGCACGAAAAATCCCAGGAACATGTCGTGTCGCGGATCAAATTTAAAATGTTTGGAAAAAAAAACATTATTAATGTTATTGATACAGCACGTGTTCAAGAGTTAGAAAAATACAACGAAAAAGTTAAGGAAAACAGAGAAATATTGGAGAAACTGGTCGACATTATATTATTTTTATGTCGCCAAGATATAGCTATTAGGGGACAAGATGAAACAGACGAATCTAGCAATAAGGGAAATTTTAAGGAACTTCTTGATCTATTTTGCAAATATGACGAAAAGCTGTATAATTTCATTAACAACGCTACAGTTTTCTCCGGAACCTCAAAAACAACTCAAAACGAAATTATAAACTCTGCTTCCTATGTTTTGGAAACTTTTATCGAAAATGAACTTAAAAATGTTAATTTTTATTCCTGGCAAGTAGATGAGACAACTGACATTAGCTGTAAATCGCAGTTGTCTATAATATGCAGGTTCGTAAAAGATGGAACATTATTTGAGAGGTTTTTAGGTTTTCATGATGTCAGTTCTGGAAGGTCTGCCAACGATTTATTCGATTTTTTAAATGAGAAATTTTCGAAGTTTAATTTTCAATCTAAACTTATAGCACAAACCTATGACGGCGCAGCGGTTATGGCTGGCCATTTAAACGGTCTACAAACAAAAATTAAATCTGTTGCTCCTCAAGCTATTTTTACACATTGTTATGCACATAACCTGAATTTGGTTTTAAGTAACGCTTGTAGTTCTATTAGGCAAGTTAGAATTTTTTTTTCAAATTTATCTGCATTTTCAACATTTTTTTCAAAATCAACAACGCGCACAAAATTTCTAGATGCAATAGTAGGTAACAGAATTCCAAGTAACGCACCAACTAGGTGGAATTTTACTTCAAGAGCTAGCTATCTTTACTATACACAATAATAAGGATAAAATTTTAGAGGCTCTTAATTCTATAGTTGAAAGTGAGGAATTTTTCACCGATAAAGTAACTTTAAATACCGCACGCGGATTAATATCTTACTTACAAGATAAGGAATTTATATATTTTTTAAACATCTTTAGATTAATTTTTGAACAAACAGAAATAGTTTTTCAAATCTTACAGCACAAGTTTTCAGATGTGATTTACTCACGAAATCGGCTCAAGTTTATTTTGGAGAAAATTTCAGAATTTCGTGCAGAAGTTTATTTCAAAAAACTATTTTCTGTATTTCAAACGACTGATGATACGACTCAATTTAGCCCAAAACGAAAGAAATTCAGTTTCGCAGATATGGAGCTTCACTATAAGCAAATATTTTATGAACTTTTGGATACTATTAGGGGTCAAATAGAAATAAGGTTCTCTGATTTGAAAGAACTGCATTTCTTCGAATTACTCTTAAAAAATTTGTTTACCGGATTTTCGGCTAATTTTCCAGATAACCTTTTGGAAAATTTATGTCAAAAATACACTTTTTTTGATAAGGTGGCCCTAAAGAGTGAACTGTGTGTTGTTTATAATGACAATGAAATTTTGGGGCAAAATGAAAATCATGTCATGACTATTAAATACCTTTTTGATAATGATTTGAATCAAGATTTACCCCAAGTTTATAAACTCTTATGTCTAATTGTTTCTATCCCGGTGACATCGGCTTCCGTAGAGCGCTCGTTTTCCACTCTTAAGAGAATTAAAACTTATTTACGAAATTCAATGAGCCAGGATCGTTTGAAAAATATTAGTTTGTTGTCTATTGAAAAGGAATTGGTAAAACTTTTGGCGAAAGACAAAAAACTTTATGAGGATATTATAGATCATTTTGCTAACGTTAAAGATCGCAGAATCGCAGAATTATCTTCAAAAATATATAACTTTTTATTTGCTGTCCCACACATATTTTGCACATTTTATTTTTCACAGGTTTTGTTTGTGGTACTAGATACTTTATTACTTAGTATTATACCAAATAATTCGTTGTTCCTTGTAAAAATCTTAAAAGAATTTATTTTTTGTTTGATTTCATGCAAACATTATTTTTTATTTAAGGCTTCTGCCTTGGCATTGGCATCTATGCAGAAATTATAAAAAATAGATGTCTATGCCAAAGAATTTATTTAAATTTTTTTTTATGTCTAAATGTATATTTTATTATTTTATTTCATTTTTATTTTGTTTTTCTTTTATGACAAGAATTTTATTTTAATCTATTTTTGGGAGGGTCCTATTTTATTTTTTGGCAAGAAAAACTCTCACCTCCCCGTTGGTTTCGTGCTGGGCACCTATTGATTAATGCCTCGACAAAGTAACAAATTCGTTAAGTAGGTAGGTAGGTTCCGATTTTGTGATAGAAAAAAAAATATGATGAATAGATGAATTGATTAATTGGCTGAGAAGAGTTTTTGTGAATATTATAAATAGGAGTTGTAGGTCTCAAGGTATACACTCGAAAGTGAAAACAATTTTTTTCCAAACAAATTAATAGCTTAGGGTGCTTGTTTTACTTTGATTCTAAATTATAAGGCGGTTGACCTTGAAATCCTAACAATTTTCGCCTCTGGTGTATTTTTGTTCACTTCTTGCAGCCACCTCACACCAAAACCTCACGAGCCGCCACTGATATATATATATATATATATATATATATATATATATATATATATATATATATATATATATATATATATATATACATATATATATATATATATATATATATATATATATATATATATATATATATATGTGTGTGTGTGTGTGTGTGTGTGTGTGTGTGTGTGAATTCAATCTCCCAAAATCATGTCTCAGGCAGTAAAGTGTAAATTGACAGCCCCTGACTTCAAACCACTATTGTGCTCGAATTTTGCCAATGGTATTTAGGAAAATGTGCTGAAAACCCAAACTTTGGACAGAACATCATATGGACTGATGGAGCATGCGCTAGCAGCTCTGGCATTTTTAATAGATACATTTCCTACAATAGGACTTTGGAAAATCCACATATTATAGTGGAGACACAAAATCAAGGCCGATACAGTTTCAATGTTTGGGTCGGAATTTTTAGAGGAAGGTTTATCGGTCCCTATTAGGCTCTTGCACCATGTATTATTAAACTAAGTTTAATGATAAACCGAGTTCAATTTGACATTTTCGATTGCACCAAAATATAAACGGCGTTCAAGCCGTCTTAAACCCCGCATAAACCAAGTTTAGTTAAAGGACGTTTTATAATAAAACGGTGCAAGAGCCTGTTAATCTATAAGGGTAACCTTACGGCAGCGCGATATTTGGAAATATTGCGGGAATTTGTTGAACCAATAATGGATGATTTGCCATTACAATAAATTGGAGACGTATAATACTTCCAACAAGACGGGACACCGTGTCATAACGCACACATCATAACGGCGTTTTTAAACGAAATATTTACGGACAATAATTGGCTTGGCAACCGGAGTCCTGTTCATTTGGCGGCAAGATCCCCCGATCTTACGCCTCCAGATTTTTACCTTTGGGGAAGAATAAAGGACCTCACATATAAACGCCATCCTGCTTCCCGAGAAGAGTTGGAAGCAGCAGTGCGACATGCCTTTCGTTCAATACCTGCGATAGAAATTGATTAGTGCTGTCAATAATGTTAGGAAGCGAGGTCAATTATGTTTTGATTCAAATGGTGCTCAATTCGAACGCATGTTGTAAATAGTTTAAAGATATTGTTTTTCTTGTTATTCTATTTTTTGATTAAGTTAATGAGTTATTACAAAATAGGCACTAATTATTCTTTTTAACAGCTGTGAAATGTAGAACTATTTTGTTTCGTATTTAGGCATGGCTACCCAGATTTTGAAAATTCATCTAAAATAATTCGAAAACAGCCACAAAATAAATGTTTTCAAAAAGAAGTAGCAACTATTATATATATATATATATATATATATATATATATATTCGAAAAGAGAATTTAATTTTAAACACGAATATGTAAGAAAATACAGGTGGTCTATAAGAAAAAATACAAGTTTAAGTCATAGCTTCAAAACCATATTTTTTGATGAAAAACTAGGAACCCCAGTAGATTCCTTTCAAAAAAGTGCCTGAAGAATTTTTTCACAGAAACAAGAAATATTCAAAAATAAACCAGTTACAGGGTTGGGTCAGAAATGCACAAAATTGAAAAACACCTTGTATTTTGCGAACAAGTCAAGATATCAATGTGCGGTTTTCGGCATTCATTCTCTCACAAAAATCGACCTCGTAGCATGTAGGCTAGTTTTTCTCTAACTCCTCTAGAAATTTGTGTTTCCTATCAAAAGTGTCCAATTTGGACCACTCTGTACATATTTATGAAAAATCCCGAAACACGTCAAATTTAAATTATAACTTGACATTCTTCAACTTGAAAATGCGACCCCTACCCTCAACATCCTCCGAATGACAGGTACAACCCCCAATTTTTCAAATAGGAAGTATAGGCTTGTGATATCGTTTGAAATGTCTCTTCATTCTCTATTCAAAAATATTATCGCTTTCAAGTTTATTGCAACACTTAAGGTAGAATAAAATAAAATCATGTGGTTACCGAAATTCGCTACAATACAATCAAAAACTAAAATGTAATAAAATGTGAACCACTAAAAAGAACAATGACTATTAATGAAGTAGAACTTCAAAATGTTTACCGCAACATCCTAATCTCAAATAAAACTGTCTTCCAACATTATTTAACATGTCAGGCGTGATCGACCTCATCGCAACCGTTATTCGTTCTTTTAAGTCATTTCAATTAAAAGGTTTAGTTGTGTATACAATGCTCTTCACATATCCCTATGAAAAGAAATCTAATAAAGTAAGATCAGGTGATCGCGCTGGGCATTCAATCGATCCTCGCTTCCATATCCACCGATTGGGAAAAATTGTACCGAAGTACTGCCGGACATTAAATTGGTAGTGATGGTGCTCTATCCTGCTGAAACCATATCGTATTCACTGGAACTTGAGGGTTTCCTGGATCATGATATAAATTTGCCAAAGTTGAAATGACATTATTTTGAAGTAGTGCCTAATAATGATCGCCATTCAATTTGCCCTCAGTGAAAAAGGGGCCAATGATAATATCATTGGTCCCATATTATGGTTTCCAACAACCCCTGCCCAAACATTAACCTTTTGAGGGTATTGCGTGTGTTCTCCTCTCATCCAGTGAGAATTTTCCGTTGGCCAGTAGCGTCAATTTTGCCGATTAGCATGACCGGTAAGTGAAAAAGTACACCCATCAGAAAACATAACGTTTTCTAATTGGATAATATTGCTATCCAACATGTCTATCATTCGCTCACAAAAATAAGTTCTCCTATCGAAATCGTCTTCCATGAGCTCCTGAGTAGGTATCATTTTATAGGGATCATTTTATTTTTTTTTAATATCTCAATTATCGAAAGTCTTTGAAGTGTTTTTAATGGATTTCATCTAGAAAGCACAATGCTATGGTTTTTGCTTACTTTCTTATTATCAAGAACTAAACGGAAAATAAGTATAGAGTATAATTATTATAATTAGTTTTGAGTATAATTTAGCGAATTTCGGTAACCACATAATTTTATTTTAATCTTTCGTAATTGTTGCATTAAATTTGAAAGCGATAACATTTTTGAAGATACCTCTCAAACAATATATCACAAGCCTATACTTGCCATTTAAAAAATTGAGAGTTGTACCTGTCATTAGGAGGGGGTTGAAGGTAGGGATCGCATTTTCACGTTGATGAGTGTCAATTTATAATTTAAATTTGACGTGTTTCGGGATTTGTCATAAATATGTACAGTAACCGAAATATATATATATATATATATATATATATATAATAATAATAAAATAATAATAAAACCTCTTTATTTCCGAATATCACATGGATTACATATTTTATTTATACAACAACCCACAGAGAATCGAAAATGACGTCACAAATGAGTACAACCCTCTAACACAAATATTGTAACTATTTTTATCCTCATTTCCCCTTTACTCTAGATATTCATTCAGTGAGTATGGTTCTAATGAGATTAGCATATCTTTAACTTTTTCCTTAAATTCCTTCATACGATTTATTTTCTTCATTTCATCTGGGAGCTTGTTGAAGATTTTTATACATCTGTAGGATGGATGTTTCTCTATAAGAGAGAGTATATATATATATATATAAATATATATAAATATATATATATATATATATATATATAAATAAATATATATATATATATATATATATATATATATATATATATATATATATATATACTATTTCTAATCTCTTGATAATTATTAGCAATAACAGGCCTGTTGAATATCAAAAAACTCGATTTTATTAAAAAGTTGACGTTTCGCCACGACATTCGTGGCTTTATCAAAACTTTTGAAAAAAAGTTGTCATGTCATGGCGAAACGTCAACTTTTTAATAAAATCGAGTTTTTTGATATTCAACAGGCCTGTTATTGCTAATAATTATCAAGAGATTATATATATATATATATATATATATATATATATATATATATATATATATATATATATATATATATATATATATATATATATATATATATTGGTATATATTTATTTGAATTGTTGTTGCCTGTGAACTCTTTTCAACTTTTTGATAATTATTAGCAATAACAGGCGTGGTGAATCTCAAAAAACTCGATTTTATTTAAAAGTTGACGTTTCGCCACGACATTCGTTGCTTTATCATCGTTTTGATAAAGCCACGAATGTCGTGGCGGAACGTCAACTTTCTGTGAACTAGGACATTTATTTGAAACTAATCAAACAAACCTCCTAGCGGAGCTGGTTATAAGAGTTCACGAAGCATCGAAATATCAACATCTACCCTAGACGGTAATTGTTCGAAATGTTGATTTGTTTATCACAATCGATGGAAATTGATAGACAGACTGTTTCGCCCTTATCGGGGCTCATCAGTATCATCCATCCACCGAGAGTGATAACCAAACTAACATTTCAAACGGTCATACATATTTCTTCTAGTATTGATGTGTCAGCTTTACTCTTGCTTAGCGAATATGGTAGCCACCTTCGGGTGTTCCGTACGTACTAGTTCTCGTTGCCGAAATGTTTTCGTCTGTCTGAAAGATGTGGTTCAATTGTTTCCGACTGGTGGCGCTGTGTCATATTTATATGTCATGGAGTTACTAGAAGAAATATGTATGACCGTTTGAAATGTTAGTTTGGTTATCACTCTCGGTGGATGGATGATACTGATGAGCCCCGATAAGGGCGAAACAGTCTGTCTATCGATTTCCATCGATTGTGATAAACAAATTAACATTTCGAACAATTACCGTCTAGGGTAGATGTTGATATTTCGATGCTTCGTGAACTCTTATAACCAGCTCCGCTAGGAGGTTTGTTTGATTAATTTCAAATAAATGTCCTAGTTCACTTAATTTTATATATATATATATATATATATATACAGAAGATTATATATATATATATATATATAAGAAGAGTATTAATTAAATTCAAAGCGTGTAACAATCACTTATGGTTCAACAAAGAATGCTTGCAAAACAAAGTAACTCCTAAATATATGAAGATCACTTGTGGACACACCTCAAATGGATCCAAGTCAACAGTACAAGCAGCATACAAAGTTTGGTTGAATATGGAAATCAGAAAGTGGTATCAGAGAAGGGATAATTTAGGACTTCACCTGAAGATCATCCACAGTGAATTGGCATTCAGAACTCACGTCGTTGAGTTTGAAATGATTGATAACACCGTACGAGAGAAAGTGAGGAGCAGATGCCATGAACAGTACTTAAGACAATCCAACAAACTTAAGGAATTAATTAAATCACGTGAGTCTTCTTCATTATTGATTAAGAGTGACAAACTTCAAGTCAAACAATTTTATAGTAAAGTCCATATTTTCACAAATACCGAATTTAGTAACAATGAAATAGAACTATTAAATAAAGGTTTGAAATATTGCCCAAATTTCAATAATAAAAATGATATTAAACATTTAGCCGTCAGTACTGAATTAGCTTTAAATTC
>JARQZK010003292.1:0-7500 GCA_030704885.1 Cynegetis impunctata
TTCAGATAACGGTTTGTATTGGTGGGTTTACGATAAACTGAATAGGAGAAGCCTTTGGATGGAAGTTTTTTGACCATGACATCGAGGAATGGCAGAGACCCATCGATTTCCACTTCCATTGTGAATTGGATACTTGGATGTATGCCATTCAAATGATTCAAGAAGTGGAGCAACGAGTCTCCGCCATGGGGCCAGATCGCAAAGACATCGTCTACATAACGTAGCCAGCATGATGGTTTACATTATTACAGAACGGTTACAACACATATCAAATCAACAAGAACATACGCAAACACACAAACATCACCCCACCTCTACCACGTTCCAATCCCACTGACCAAGAATCTACACCTAAATTATTCCTTCCTTACATCAAAGGAGTAACAGATAAGATCGCAAGATCTCTCAAAAACACAAACACCAAAACAATATTCACCACCCAATAAAAACTCTCCCATCTGGTCAGATCCGTCAAGGATAAAATTCCTAACGAAAATCACGGTGTTTATGAGATTCCCTTTTCCAATTGTCCTCGTTCTTATATAGGACAAACGAACCGACGAATTCAGATCCGTGCCAAGGAACATTCACTTTCAGTAAGACATTCAGATATCACCAACGCCCTTTCCCAACATCACACCCAAACAGGCCACATTATCGATTTCCCCAATACAAGAACTATTGCTCCCGTCCGATCTTTCAAATCCCGAATTTTTCGTGAAGCTGTAGAAATAGAAAAACGTCCAAATTGTTTGAACACCAGAGATGACAGTCACAGACTCCCATCAGCATGGAAGCCGCTTCTCAGCAGTCGCCGTGTCACACCCAATCGGAGTGCATCCCGCCCTGGTACCGTGCGTGAATATCCCATTGACGTCAATACTATGTCAATAACTACGTCAATGGAGTGCCCGCCCCCCTTCCCTATAAATACGTCCACGCGACGATCGGCCCGTCAGTTGACTCTGAAGAGTAGGCAGGTTGAGACTTCAGAGTTGACAGGAAGCAGTACGGTTGGTAGAGTAGGCAGGTTGAGACCACGCAATCGTATTATTTCCGATTCCTCCTAATTCGATTCGTGGAGTAGGCAGATTGAGGCAACGTATCTGAATCATTTTCCCTTCTAATTCTCCTGAAGATGGATTCGCAAAAGAATCCGAAACGTCGAGATTTTTCAAATCTTTTACGCGGTTCATCCCGAGAACCAAGTTTCACATATATATATATATATATATATATATATATATATATATTTGAAAAACTTGGTTCACGGAATGAACCGCGTAAAAGATTTGAAAATTCTATTTTCAGAGATTTTTCAAATCTTTTACGCGGTTCATTCCGTGAACCAAGTTTTTCAAATACTTCCGACCGCGGAAATCTTTCTGAACATATATATATATATATATATATATATATATATATATATATATATATATATATATATATATATATATATATATATTATATATATATATATATATATATATATATATATATATATATATATTAATTTATAAATATATATATATATATATATATATATATATATATATATATATATATACAGGGTGATTCACGGTGGATGACACATCAGAAATTTCTGGTGAACCATACAAAGGATCAATTTGAAAATTCAATGTAGAGCATAATCGAACATTCTCTACCGAACTAAAATATTTTTGGTAATGAGGTGTTGTCACTTCTATCAGAAAGTAGTAGCAACTTTGATTTTTCAAATGGAACGGCCTGTAAGTATATAATATTATTTTAAGAATCTCCAACAACATTTCATGATATTTCCCTATACCTATCTGTTACAGATTTAAAAATAAAAATTATTTTCATTTTTATTCGTCGGAAATCAAGACCTCTAAAAACTCTGATATCTTTGAGTTAAGAAATACTATGATATCGAAATTTTGGTTGGAGTTTGTAGATCCTTTGGGGCTTTCTTTTTAAATTATTCAGGACGTATACATGTTAATACTGAAATACTGTATTTTTATGTATGTAGTTCACATGTTAGATATTTGTATGAATAGTAGTAAAATTTCATGCGAACACCTCATTTGTTTTAAGCTCATATGAGTTAATTTTGCATGATTCTCTAGATGTTTTACTTTACATAAAGTTATTCAGAAATATTCGCCCCATTCCATTTCACTGTAAACTGAGAGTATGTATGGCCGTACATATTTGAATAATTTGAACGGTGAATAGATCTAGTCGGTATAATATATGAAAGAGAATTAATTCATTACCTATTCTTCAAATTCCAAACGGAAACAACTAATAATGACTCTCCACATTGGCCGCCATTGAATTAACCCTGTACAAGGCGGTAAGTTATCTTTATTCTTATCAACTCAACTGTGACTGGATATCCATCGAACTGGTCCGTATTTGGAATTTTATGATATATTACAAATACTTAGGTAACGAGTTTAGTTCAGTAGGAAGATGGGAAGATGAAATTATATCTGCAACTTGATTTTTAGCGCTATATTTCAACATATTCGAAAAATTGATGATTAATCAAGTCAACCCTCCACCGAAGCTAGCTTCATGCGAATATATCTCAGTGTAATCCATTAGAAACCGATAGTTCCCCACTTCAGGTCAAAAAAAAACTCCAATCGCCGAAAGTCATGTCACTTCACACCCATATCCATGTAGCATGTTGCAGAATTTCTCATATATGGTGGCCACCTTGGATGTTCGCACAGTACTCTTCTTATAAAGTATGAGGTGTTTCTGTGGATGTTGTTGCCTACTCGATCCACATTCAACTGATAAAATCTCTTCTCGATGTATTTTCACTCAAGAGGTACAGACCGGGAGATGGTGACACAAAATATTAGGTCATTTGTACCAGTATGGCGATTCTTCAGGGGTCTAATTACGTGAAGGCAAAAAGGAAAATGATGGTCATAGCGCTGGTACCGGCGGCCCAATCGAATGGGCGGTAATCGAACGCGTCGATTAAATAACGAGTGTCGAACGATTTGTTCCACAAAAATGCTTGTATTTTCAGATAGTCGAAAAAAAAGAAGAAGGCGGTAGCGTAATGTCATACTTCTCGTTCGACACTCGTTATTTTTCTGACGCGTTCGATTAACGCCCACGCGATTGGGCCGCCGGTACCAGCGCTATGACCATCATTTTCCTTTTTGCCTTTACGTAATTAGACCCCTGAAGAACCGCCACACTGGTACAAATGACCTAATATTTTGTGTCGCCATCTCTCGGTCTAGTAGGTCTACTATGAGTTTTTTTCAGAGGTTTCCTAATGGTGTTAAAGTCACTGCTCGTATACTTACAAGGCGAATTCTGGGCCAGTATTAATCCTCTGAACCCTACCCAGACTTCCTATCTTTCATAGATACACTATCTTACCCATCCATAATGCACTTGTATATTCACAAGTGTATCCTCTTTTGAGGACTTCCTCCCCATCACTCATGCTGTCGCCTCCCTGACACATACTTCTGGGAGGAATGAAACACGTGGCTTCCTCACTAACAACTTGTTGTTCCTCAACTAACTGCTTGTTAGGGAACTCTTATTTTATTAGAAATAACTTTATATGATTTCATTTGATTGATTGTTAAAGATAATATATACCTACCTAACTATATAACTTGTCAACCTTGACATTCAGTGTTCAAAATGATATTGACCAGAACACAAATATCTCATTTTAAGTAGGCACATATTCCAAATAAAATAATGCCAGTTATATCAACTAGGGGATGTTCGCATAATAAACATGAACTTTTAATTTTAAGAACTCTCAAAAAATCAATTATCATTATGTACCTGGTCATTCCCATTCATCTTAAATAAAGAACACCCTCATATATAAAAATATAAATATTGTCAGTATTTTAATGTGTTACATATAAAAATCTAAATTTCCATTCAATTTCTTGCTTTGATGCTAAAACCCATGCAGATAATTTGTAACGAATGCGGAATAGTATTATGAATTATTGAATAAACCGCTGATATAAAGCTTTTAATAATAATTTAAATTGATTTCAGGATATTCCATTAAATGAACTCATCCTAACAGATTTTGGTAAAGTGCTTTACAACTATAAATTGATTCAATTGTAGTGAAATATAAAAAATTACTCTAGTTTCATGAAAAATGAAAAAAAAATGCCTACTGCATGGATTTGTTGAACTAGGACCTATAATTTCATCACAAACATTCAGAACTTCGATTCTAATATTAATTTAATTCTTTCTCAACTAATATCGAACAAATATTTCTAGAATTTTACATCCTATAATCACACACATCGATTTTTTAAACAAAATTATTTCTTCACTAAAATATATTGAAGTAGATACCTACTTGTAGTGTAAATCAGGGGCGGCTATTCGAAGGCGGCTAAGGAGGCTAAGCCTCCTCCTCAATAATATTCCGTGTATCACTAATATATTATATTGAATAGTCAGCATTCAGCATATTCATATTAATCAAAATCATATTATTTTATGCACCTACCTTCCTTTCAACCTACATTATATAATTTATTAATTACGATAGAAGGTATTTACATTTACTGCATTTCATTCATTTCAAGATTTGTGGCAACGCTGCAGAGGCTTAGAAAGGTATATTTTCAACGTTCATTATGCCTGCCACAGAAAAGCAAACAACGGTGCGAATACTGCGAATGAATACTTCATTGCAATAGAAAAGGAAAACATATGTAAATGGCAACACCGATTGCACCTAAGTCTCACACAATGTCGACCAATCACAACTATAGGCTTTCGGGTAAAATCGAGTGAATTCGTTGGACATGGACCGTTGGACGTTGTCGTTGTCACTAGTCGTGGACGAAAACAGTTTCGTCAGTTTTAATTTATTTTATTGGCGTATTGTTTTTAAAATGAGTTCGGTTACTGAAGTTAATTTTAAAAATTTCAATGGTGACTTAGTGGAATATTTGTTATCCCATAACTTTAGTGCACTAAGTTAAAACGATAAAGTTTTAATAAAAACATTGCGACCTACCCCGGAATTTAACAATTTGGTGCAGCGTAGCAGAATCGCGGTTTTAATATCAGAAATTATGAGAGACATCCTTGGCTTACCGGATCACAGGTAAAAAATAAATTATTTTGTTGGCAGTGTTTACTTTTTACTAGGGATAATGTCTCTGTTTAGCACTGGCATCTATTCAGGAATTATGGTAATTATCGATAATACAACAGACTGCCCCGATTTTTTTGAAATTTCGGATTATAGCTTATTTTGGCAAGAAAAAGCCGAATATGTCAGATTTTGTCGCTGGGTCATCTTTTTTTTTCAAAAACTTGAGCTGACCTGATTTTTTCTAACCTTACTAACCTAACCTCCGAGTTCATAAAAGTATAAAATTCATGAAATAGATCAATTTTATTATCAAAAAGACAATGTTTTTATTATATCTATAAAAAATAGATGTCTATACCAAAGAATTTATTTAAATTTTTTTGTTTAGGTCTAAATGTATATTTTATTTTGTTGTTATTTTATTAAGTTTTGTTTGTTTTTTATGACAAGAATTTTATTTTAATCTATTTTTGGGAGGGGCCTATTTTATTTCTGGCATGAAAAAAGTCTCACCTCCCCGTTGGTTCTTGCTGGGCAACAATTGATTAATTCCTCGAATAGGTACCTATTTAATATTTCAGGGTGCTTGTTTTACTTTGATTTTCTTTAAATTATAAGGCGGTTGACCTTAAAATCCTAAAAGTTTTCGCCTATGGTGTATTTTTGAACACCTCTTGTAGCCTCCTTAAACCAACACCTTACGAGCCGCCACTGGTGTAAATTGATGTAGATATTGTGCCTACATCTTGATCTATATCCCATTTGGAAATACCAGCAGTAAATGTTTAGAATTAAAACTCTCTGAACAATTTAAATGTTCTGAGATGTTCCATTCTTCCCATTCCAAAATAATTTCAGTACGCCCCACATAAATTATTCGAACTCCGTGAAACATGAAACAATCCAACATATCTCCCAAACTGTTCGGTTCATTATCACAAGATGAAACACACACGGTCCCTTCTCCTGTTCATCCTGATTTCATTTATAAATAGTAAACCAGTGAGTAGTATATCCTCAAACCGAAATATCGAGAACATTATAAATATTAATACTGGTTCTAATAATGTCACAAATCCCGATAATAATGGAATCAGTGAAGTGTATGTAACGATACCAACAGTTATAACTTCCAAGTTCAATTCAACTGACATTCAAGATGCAAAAAGTGCAGAAGAGGATAACGCAGTGGATCGATGGGATGCAGTAGGATTGAAAAATAGATCCCAAAATGTAATTCCTAAATTTCGAACCAAATCAAAATTACTTGGAATCGATGGAAATGAAAATTTCAAGAGAGGATATTATGGTGGGTACTATTTTATCGGCACCAATGGCACCAACTTTTTCAGTCATGGTAAATACCAGAAACCAACACTCAATTACTACGGTAACTACCATCATACTTTAGAAGATAAGAGTCCACTTGGATATTATTTAGGATATGCTATGAATAAAATGAACCATAATGAGTATTTTAGGCACAACAACTTTACTCATTTCAAGATTCATCATTACTTTTATATGAATAACACCATGCTGGCTGAGCAGGATATAGGATCAGATCTCCTTGTATTGTGTGCGAAAAATACATCATCTTTTTGTCCAGAAAATACTGAGGCCATATGTCTGCAGAACTCCACTGTATGGTGCGCTACTAAGCAATCGTTTGTGAAACAGTGTGGGGACAACGATGTGAAACACTGCGTGACCACGAGAATACCTTGTATAAAATCAGATGACGCGAATTGCCATCACCTTTTAGAAGTATTAGCAATGCCCTGTATATCACGAATTAGAATACTTGATGTAAACGAAGACAAAAACGGTTTAACGTTTTATAATGTAGCTGGGACTTTTGTTTCGTCACCGGTGAAACCCATTTCGGAGAGAACATATTGCATAACAATAGTTGCAGAACCCACCAGGAACTACATGAACTCATAACCAGATCCATAAAATTCATCCATCAAATTATCACTTACATTTTAAAGAAATAATTGTCATCCAACACTTCAGGTGATTTATTTGAGTCATGCTTCATTTCAGTTATTTTAGTATCACTATTTTTATTTGATGTTTCCGGTCAATCTCAAAATCATACTTTCCTTTCTAAAATTATACCCCTACTGCAATGTTTCAATTCAAAAAGTGATACACTGACAAATACATATATTCACATTTCACAGTTAATTAAAATAGTATACCCATCAAATTAATATCATAGTTGTTACTTATCAGAAGTTAAGTATTTGAAATACTGAAAATACTGCAATATTTGTAAAATGAAAATTTCTTCAGTAGTGGCTGCAAAAATTAAATATGTTACTTTAATAATTGATAGTTTCAGTTGCCTCTACATTCCATTAGCTAGAACAATAATT
>JARQZK010003292.1:10000-18419 GCA_030704885.1 Cynegetis impunctata
TATATATATATAATATTATATATATATAATTTTAGATATCATTTTTTTTCTATGAAACTACCACAACAACACATCCGAATTATATTCATAGAGCAGAATGGAAATTTTCTCAACAGAATAATTTGTATTAGGACCCACTTTCTCATGATATTGAACGTAATGTATCCTATGGTCATTATTGATTTTCACTATCACTAATAAAATATACAATTTAGAATTATTCCCTTTCCATAAAACTAACCGTGAAAGGTATGACTGGCTTTCGTATTGTATTGTCCTCAGTAACTCGCCAACTACGTTTGTGAAGAATGCAGGTTTTACCTCTGTATATCTGTCAACAGATTGATTGTAACCTTGCACTGTGGTTGTGAGATCTACGTTGCCCGACTATAATTTAATAATAAGTAGTGAAAAAGAAGGCTGACAGTTCAACATTAAATAATGTGGTAATAGAAATTACAGAACAGTTTGTGTAGTGATGTATTTGTGAATCAAATCTATTCCCCTTATTTGATATTCATTTTATTTTATTACTAATAATGTTGTGATTGTGCGTCAAAGCCGTGTGATAATTTTTAGTTAGTTCTAGTGTAAGATTCACTTCTGTGATAAGATAAATATTCCGTAAAATGTTTTGCGAAAAGTACAGTTATGCCCTACTTTTTTCACTGCTAATTCTGGTACAAATTAAATTGGATGAATGTAGGAGAACTAGTGGTGGGAGCAGAGGTTCTAGGCGTAAGTATCTTCCTGCTCCATATTCAAGTTGTTCGAGATGAACTTCTTCAAAGTCATAACAAAATTATATTTTAGAACCAATTTATTCAATTATAAATATAATATACATAATATAATAATATTCCTCCCTAATGGATTAGCTTGTTGTTCAGTCTAGTAGGTGCTGAATTAACTTACAAATATATTATGAAATAGAAACAATATTCCTTTGTACATTTGATTATTGAGAAAGTAATATTTTAATACTCAGTTGTCAACATAGTTTGACAATAATAGTATATTATTCAACGAGCACAAAATGATTGCTATTTTTCACGAGGGTGAAGTTTGCGACACGAGCTGCATGCGAGTGTCGCAATTCACCCCAGTGAAAAATTGTAATTTTGTGGGAGTAGAATACTATACTTTGTCCACGACTTTCTCGAAAAAATTAGTAATAATCTGCATTTTCAACAATAAAAATACTTATCAAAAGCGTTGACATAACATTTTCTGTGTTCACTGAAAACTGCATACTCACGTGAACTATTTCACTTGACATTCCATTCCTTTCTTTCACTCTGATAAAAATGAAATAGATAATTTATTAGAGTAAATATTCAATAAGTTAGGCATTATATTAAATATTAGTTTAATAATTTGCCTAAAAGTTATCTTAGTTACACAAAACCTAAAAATCTAATAACAATAATATCCTAACAATGTGAATGATAGTCTGTAGAAGTTTGGACATACGTTTTGAGTGTGACGTCATGCAGTGTACAATAAACCATTATACACACTAGTGAATAATAGGTATAACTGTACTTCAGAAAGCACACGTATAATGAATGATTTATAGTACTGTCGTGGACAAAGATATTATATCGGTTTTACCACCGATTTTGGTGGGTTTATAAATTTATATAATATATATACATTTATATATATACATATATATATATATATATATATATATTATATATATACATATATATATATATATATATAATATATATACATATATATATATATATATATATATAATATATATATATATATATATATATATATATATGAAATATATATATACTGTCTCAGTGAAGTTGGCCAACGCCGCAAAACATGATATTTTTGAAATTATTTGAGGTCGCTTCAAATATAATATTTTAATTTTCTCTGAATGTTTATGGAAAGATAACACAAAACCTTACTTGGCTATTTTTAAAGCATTTTCATTTCGAAATTGTCTTCTTTGCGAAATGATTTGTGTGTATAGCCAAATATATGATGGAAAGAATTTCATTTAAATGGTATTCTGAGTGAAACAAATGATAACATTTTACGTTGCTGAGAATCCAATTTTGGCGATTTAATCAACTTCCAATGCTTTGGTGTTGCTGTTAACCGATAAAAATGGCTCGTGGTAAAGCTGTTTGTGACGAAATGAGAAAAGTGATCCTTCACTTACATTGAAAAGGCCCAAATGCTTTCCAAATCGCTGACAGTGTTAATGAGTCGATGTATACAGTTTGAAATATTATTAAATTGTACAAAACAACTGGATCTGTTGCTCAAAAACCCAGAATTGGAAGTCGCCCCCGTATTCCAATACCAACTTAAGAGCCTTAAGACTGATTATCAAGGAAAATCTGCGTGCTAATTATAACTAATTGAGAATATTATGGAATCAGGTCACAGCACAAAAGTTTTCAAGAGCAACTTATCACAGAGCTGTTCAAAAACTGGGATCTTAAACCCAAGGTAAGCTCAAATTATTTTTTTTATTATTCATTTTCAATTCATTAGTTCTAATCAAAAGAGAAGCCCTTAGTGGCAACGACTCAGAAGAAAAACAGACTAGCGTGGGCCACAGAACACAAATTATGTTCTCCGAACCAATGGAAATCCATTGCTTGGAGTGATGAAGCCAGATTTGAAGTATGCGTTGGTGTCGTATCATAAGAACTAAAGAAGAAGTATTTCAGAATGACTGTCAGCAAGTGGAATGGAAAACTCACACTTTTGGAAAGTTTTATGAATAAGCACATTAATGTGCTTCAAAATAATTTAACACCCCAAATTGAACAAATGTGTTTAAACAATATTGAATGTATCTTCCAACAAAATGGTGCCGCTTGCCATACGTAAAAAAGTAAAAGACTAGATGTTAGAAAACAATATTCCAGTTTTGAAATGGACGTCAAGTAGTCCAGATCTATCGCCGATTGAAAACTTGTGGCATATCATGAAGAAAAAGCTCCGATCGAATCCTGCAAGAACAATTCCAGATTTGCGAACCCGTCTTCAAGAAATTTGGAACAGTTTTTTTCAGATTACTGCAAAACATTAGTTGACACTAGGCCAAGACGTATTGAAGCAGTAATGAGTAGAAAAGGCGATTTAACGCAGTGGTGCTATTTCGTTTCGCTGATTTTTATTAATCGACAGTGTCTTGGATTTGTAAGATATTTCTTCACTGTTACAAAAAAGTATAGTAGTTAAGGCTATTATTAAATGAAAATATCATTTGTTATCAGAAATACCGAGAGAAATACATTTTAATTTTCAATACGTTTTCGCTAACATCAAAAATTTCATAAAAAACGAAGTTTTGATAGTAGGGCCAACTTCACTGAGACAGGGCACGTATATATATATATATATATATATATATATAATTATATTTTTCAACACGAAGAAACTATTTTTAAAAATAACGATTTTATTCAGAACGATGTTTACAGGTTGAGAGTTCAAATCACACTTACATTTTTATTATTCTATATGTGATCTCTCTCTAAAAAGTATGAAAAAGCATTACATATATATTATGCGCAGCGTCTACAACTACAATTCAGCATTTTTAAAAGGGAGATACAGGCTGTCTCTCATATAACTCTTCCTCTTTGGGAAAGTTCGTTATATTCCTCTTAATGAGGTGACGAATCTTAGTATAAAGTTTTATATAAAAGAAAAATACAATTACAATGACAATAAACAAAACAAAAAATGGTAACTATGCTAAGAGTTGTGGGATGTGGAGCCCCACTGGTAAATGTCCCCTAATTTTGGTACGTCTTCTTCTTTAATCCTTGATATGTCGGTAGTATAAGTCCAATTCGTTTCCAACGGGATGAGGTCGACTTGGGCGTATTTATGAAGAACCTCTAATGGGTATATCTTCTTGAAACCATTAGATACTTCCATCTTCGATTTGAAAATAGGTCCTTTTGAGGGTAGATTGGTATACGGCTACATTGATCCTTAAGTGTAGCTAGTACATGTGTAAGGCATTCTGGTGGTTTGGTCATGTAATCTTGTTTTCCAATGTAGAAGTTTTCTACTTGTTGGACTACCTCGGTACTCCATATAATTTTCTTGTTGAAGTGTTAATCCATAGGATTGAAGGTGGGGTTACACTGGTATTTGGAAAGGTAAGTTGTATTACTTTGTACAGGTCATATTCAATTTTTGAAAAATAGGAATAGTGATACTGAAAGAATGTTAAAATCTTTTGATAAATACTCTTAACGGTATGCATGCTGCATAATAATCGCTGAAATGCGTAACAGGCAGCAGTTTTATTTTCAGAACTTCGTTAAACGTTGATAGCGGCAGAATATTCTCGGTGTAAATAAATGAATAGCACTTCCTATTTAATTTACCTAATAGAATAGATATCTCGTGTGAAATAGAGAGTTATTGAATTCATTCTCAAAGCCACATTTTGGGAGTCTCTTAATTGATTAGTTTTCTTTATTAAGAAATTGATAGTGTCGACATATTTTGACTGTGTATCTGAAATTATTTCGGCGAGCGTTATTAGAAAGAGAATACGTACAGTGGTCATCTGAAAATACGAAAAACCAATTAGTGTTTTCTTTGTTTAATTTTATTTTTAATGATAAATGTGTTGATTCCGAGGATTCTTTTTATATTTAATTTCATAATTGAACTCTTCTGGTTTAAATTTCCATTCGCATCAGACGCGAGTTTGGCTCTTTTTACGAATTTAGCCAAATTAATGGTTTATGGTCTGTATACATAATAAATTTCGTTCCGTACAAATACGGTCGAAAATGCTTAGTAGCCCAAACAATCGATAATAATTCTTTCTCGATCGTCGAGTATTTAATTTCTTGATCAGTTAACGTTCTCTACTGGGCGTATGCTATCGGTAAATCATTAGGAACATTGCCTTGCGATAAAATCGCTCCTAAAGCATAATTTGAGGCGTCAGTCGTTCAAATTGAATGTTTTTGAAAAGTCAGGATAGTTTAGAATTGATGATTAATTAGTAGGTTTTTTGAGGTCAGGAATGCTTTTTTGTCTGTCAGGTTGATTTTCGAGTCTTTTCTTCAAGTACTTAGTCATTGGTTTAGTGACTTTAGCAAAATTTCGGGATAAATTTACGATAGTAGCTTAGCATACCTAAATAAGATTTAATTTCTTTAAATGATCTAGGTAAGGGAAATCTTTCAATGGCTTCTATTTCTCTTGGGATTGGGTCTGATAATGCCTTTTTCTAATAATTCCGCGATTGTTTCTGAATTTCCGCACGGTGTTTTTCGGGTATCTATATATTTTTGCATGAACAGGAAATTCATCTTTATTCTGATATGATGCTTGATTTTTGAAGTGAAATTCAAGGATTGTCCCGCTAATTGCAGGCGTTTTCAGTATTATCGAAAATTTTATATTAATTGATTCTGAATTTGTCATAGGTGAGATGTGATAAATCTATAGGGTAAGATAATTTTTCTAGGAATCACTTTTTGAAAATATATGGGTATTCTACAATTTTCACCTAATTAATAAATTATTCTGTAAGTCAATAGTAAAATTATTTTTCTTAAAAATTCAAAGCCTACAATACCATCATACTGAGTATGGAATTTGTAAATTACGAAAGGAAATTCTTTTTTCAAACCAAAGGAATCCACGGGAAATAAAACTTTTTCATGACTCTTATCGGATGTCCGTGAGGTGAAATTAAATCAGTGTCCTTCATGGATAATGAGATGAGGTATGCTGTTATAAGCAACCTTAGGATCTATTAAGCAGACAGTACATCCGCTATCTAAAAGTAATTTGCATTTCGGATATTCAATTGCGATGTAAGGCAAGCAATTTTTTTCGATTTTGTCATTTATAGAATTTATGTCAATTGAATTTCCGAGATCATTATCTGAAAATTTTTTACAATCTTCTTCATTGACATCAAAATTTTCGTCTGGAGGACTGTTGTCCAATTCATGATTTTCATGTATATTTTCTTGCTTCGCTATTTTCCGCGTCGAGTTTGTAAGTTCTTCGGATATGAAATTATTCGGTGTTTGTCCCATATTTTCGAAATGATTATATCGTTGATTTTGATATTGATGTACGCGGTATTTGCGAACTAACTGTCATTTGACGTTTTTGAGCTGTTGGGTTTACAGAAATAGTCGACATAGGAGTCGGTCTATTATACGCCACATAATTATTATTTGGTCGAAACACGTTTGTTTTAGGTATTTCCGTTGTTATTTCTTCCGAAAACCTGAGACTATTCGTCGGATATTGTCTTGCGGTAGTACCTGTTCTTTGTTGTCAAATGAATAGGTTGAGAAGGAAACGTTTTCGTAGGTGCAATCACTGGTTGTTTCCATGTTCTCATCAAATCTAGTTGTGATTTTTGAGACATATAATTCTCTATAGTCTGTACCGTTAAGTCAAATGTAATATGCGGTGTAGTCAATAGAGCAGTTTGTAGATCTATTGAGACATTACTTATAAGGACGTTTTTTGCTAAGTCTGAAACTAGTTGTTTAATGTAATAATTTCAGAGCTTGGTCATAAAGTTAGGTTCTGCGTCAATTCGATAATTAATTCGGATTTTATATTTTTAACTACTCAATGAAATCTAGAACGTCTTCATTGGTTTCTTGCGCAGAAATTGAAGCATGATTTTTAAGTTACATCGAGATTGACATGATCACCAAATTTATTCAATAAAAATGTTTTTATACCGATCCAAGTATTTGGTACATTAGATGATCGAAATTCGGCATTTGCTTTTTCAATTAATTTGCTTTTAATGACAGCCAAACAATATGTTTTCACTATCTGGTCTTCGTTTTAGAAAATTGCGTAAGATATTCTTCGCACGAATTCAAGAATGAATTCAACTCGGCTTGTGTTCCTGAGAATTTTGGCAATAGAGATCCAAACTCACGAGCTATCATTAAGCCGTTACCTTCAGCCATTTTAACTTTGGACAATTTAGTTTCTTCTTTCTTGAATCTAAATTCAATCTATTCAACGAGTCTGCCAAAGAATCAATGATGAAAGTCAATTTAAATAATTAAAAATTTAAAACAAATTCTTAATTTACTAATGACCGTGCTACAACTATGTGTTATAGGGAGTCTGTAGGTTTTGGGCTGAAAACCATGGGAAAAACAGGAAGTTGATTAACTACTGCAACTTACGTTCTGATCGTTATTCAAAGTGGGAGTCCTCGGCGCTACCCTTAACTATGCACTCTGTTGATTTCTTCAATGGTCAGTTGAACTCAGGACCGGTACTGCCTTAATTTCGCCGTCACTGTGAGATAACAACTGAGCTTATTGTGTTTTAAGAAGTTCGGATGCTCTTAAGAATTGATATTCACTTAATGCACTTCTTTTCACGAAGGATTAATGAAGCAATCCCATCCTCGTCGCCAATTATATTTTTCAACACGAGAAACTATTTTTAAAAATAACGATTTTATTCAGAACGATGTTTACAGGTTGAGAGTTCAAATCAAACTTACATTTTATATATTCTAATTAGTGCTCTCTAGCTAAAAAGGATGAATAAGCATTTCATATATATTATGCGCAGCGTCTACAACTACAATTCAGCATTTTAAAAGGGAGATACAGGCTGTCTCTCATATAACTATATATATATATATTATATATATATATATATATATATATATATATATATATATATATATATATAGTATACAAAATACTAGCAGTAAAACTTCTAATTTTACCGAGTTTTACGATACTTCAATTTATAACGCAGTTCAAGATTAAACCGCTCGTTAATATTTTAACTTCCTGAAAATAAGAGAGAGCTCATATTTAATATCATGATTATATTCCTCCGAAGAGTATTCAAGATTGACTGAATTTGAGTAAGTTAAAAAGCCATTAATTTATCATAAGGCGTTTGTGTAGGAGTTACACAGTGGCAGCAATGTATTTTCTAAGCTTTAGTTTTCGCCTTTTCTCTTTTGTGTGGTTCTGAAACAATGAGTTTTTTATTTCGCAACTTCATCTATGTAGTAATCAAGGTTTCTTGATCCAAGTACGCCGTAGTAGCTACCGGGCGATCGATATTCGTTTCTCGGCGGATACGCCGGTTCAAATAATAATGCACACAATAATACCTTATTTTCTTAATTCTTCAAAATTTGAAATATTTCCACACAATGACTAGTTCAAGTAATGTAACCAGCTTCAAACCATATAAAGCTACAGTTCCACCGGAGGAACATTAATGAGGAATATTTTGTTGCTGAATGTTTCTCCTTGTTGCCAAAAGTAGAAACTTATGGCAGCATACGTTTCCACTGAAGCAACTAAAGTTGTCAATAGTTGCATATTATTTAGTAGAAAAAATCAATTGTTGCCGAAACAAGAAATTTCAAAGAACATAT